>ML262318.1:855-16455 GCA_005239495.1 Nicotiana undulata
TTTTCACATAATTATTCATTTTCAAAATCCTTTATTATTTTCAGAAAACAATTTTCTTTAAAAATTCATTTCTCGGGCTTGGGACCTCGGAATTCAATTCCGAGCATATGCCCAAGTCCCATATTTTCTTACGGACCCTCCGGGACCGTCGAATCACGTGTCCGGGTCCGTTTACCAGAAATATTGACCAAAGTCAACTATATTCATTCATTAATTATAAAAACTTATTTTCATCAACTTTTCACATAATAGCTTCTCGGCTACACGCCCGGGCTGCGCACGCATAACGAGGTGAGACTAACGGATGCTCTCGGAGCCTCGGAACACAAATATAGCTTAAATTACTTAACATGACCTTTTGGGTCATCACACATGTGCAACACAACTTTCTTCTTCATCTTCCCGGACACCCTGTAGTGTAACAGCCATATCTGTTTGTACCCAAATCCAAATCATGAATGGTTTACTTTCCTAGATACTAGACACAAAGGGCTACACCTTTCATTTTTATACCATCTCACAATTCCTAATAGATTGTGAGATATGAGCCTCCGAAGTCGAGTCAGTGTAGCAGAACATTTACTCTACGCGATCACGAAAGGCTTTCCGCGATCGCGATTCACTAGCCCGTTTCTCACATTTTACTCACCGCGATCGCAACCAGTTCCCCGCGATCGCATAGAACACTGCTGTACCCAAAAACCAACAGTTATAAATGGCCTAGAAATGGTCCGAAACCACCCCGAAACTCACCCGAGCCCCTCGGGACCTCGTCCGAACGTACCAACAAGTCTGGAAATATATCACGGACTTAGTCGAGGCCTCAAATCAAATCAAACAATGCCGAAAACACGAATCACGCAAGAATTCAACTTTATGAACTTTGAAATTTCTAACTTTCATATCCGATGCCGAAACCTATCAAATCGCGTCCGATTGACCCCAAATTTAGCACACAAGTCACATTCGACATTTGGGACCTACTCCAACTTTCGGAATCGCATTCCGACCCCGATATCAAAATTTCCACTTCCGGTCGGATTTTCTCAAAAACCTTCAAATTTCTATCTTTAGCCAAATGACTTCAAAATGACCTACGGACATTCGAATTCACTTCCCATCGCGCTCCCAACTCCAGAATCACCCTACAGAGCTATTACTAGACCCGGAATCCCAAACGGACATCAATATCATTGAAATGCGCTTCAAGCCAAACTTAGGAAGTTTCTTCAAAAATGCTTACTTCCACAATACACACCGAAACGCTCTCGGGTTATCAAAATCTCGATCCGGACATACGCCCAAGTCCGAAATCACCATACAAACTTGCTGGAACCTTCGGATCCTGATTCCAAGGTTGTTTACTCAAAATTCCAGTCTTACTCAATTCTTCAACTTAAGGCTTCTGAAATGAGAATTTCCTTTCAATTTAACTCCGCACCTCCTGAATTTAAACTCAGACCATACACACAAGTCACAATACCCGAAATGAAGCTGTTCATGACCCCCAACTTCTGAACGACACGCTGGATCTCAAAATGACCGGTCAAGTCGTTACACTTAGGATCCATGTATATTGTTTCAGCATGTTCATCCTCGTATCATTTAGTAAATCCTGTGTTAAAATATGTCAATAATTGGTACTTTTGCATTACTTTATACGCTGCCAATTACACCTAGGGATCATGTATTAGGCTTAACAAACTAATAAACAAGCGATTTCCTGAAACTGCGATGCAATACGAACACTTAAATATCCTGCCTTAGGATAAATGCAATGTTAATAAATAGGTCCTTCTACATATTTTTGAAAGCATGTTCTGGAACTGAAATATTCGTGCATGAAGAATATCATGTTTAGGTCCTGCATCATATTGCATCTTCTTTGCATTAGATGTCATGCTTTAGGATTGCATTTGTATTCGCTTAGGCATCCCCTAACTTGATTCTTTATCAAACAGACTCATCCAGTTTGGTAACTATTTTTTCTGAAATCTGAACACCTAGAATAATATGCTGGGTAATATGATCCAAACAGTTTTCTGTAATAACTAGCACGCTAAGGCAAGCCTTAGGTGTTAGATCAGTCAAAACTGGAAATATACTTCTTCATATATGCTGCTCAATTATCAATAGGTTAAAATTAGTAAGTAAAAACTGATATTCATTCTCTGAATTAAGCAACCATGCCTCTCTATTGTATTCCCGTTTCGCCTAGATATCATGCTTTAGGATTCTGAAATTAATAAGGCCCTTACCTGTGTTTGAGTCGTGCTAAATTATATGCATAATATGTGGAGGAATATTTGGACCTCATATCTGCTTTACGTGCTTTCCATCTATTTGTAGTCCTAAGTGTTATTGTTTGTCGCTTAGAATCTTTCCCTTTAAACCTAAGGGTCAGCCTAGCACCTCTTTTAGGATAGTAGTCCTAATCTCCTTCAGGACTTCTAGGATGGGACGGGTAATAGCACGCAATAGAGTTCGTGACCAAACACACGCTATAATTACCTTCACGGGGCGGGAAAGGGTAGAATATGGATATGATGACCGATGCTCTAATACCACGTGTAGTCCCTCTTTGAGGAGTGTCTATCGGGTATTGCATTGATGTGATCCGTATTATTTCAAACCTAGGATATCATTTCTTTTTAAAATTCTAGGTTATAATCTTTTAAAAAACTTTGTCGTTTCATAATTATTTTCTAAACACTGGCTCGTTTAATATTTGAAATCCTCTCTTACTTGAGCCCTTTACTTGTTATTTGCTAATTGTATAAATTCACGAAAACTATTTGGCCGGGAACCACATCTTTGGATCCTGAGGGGTGCCTAACACCTTCCCCTTGGGATAATCTCAAGCCCTTACCCAATCTCTGGTAATGCAAACTAGTTTCATGAGTTAATGACTCTAGATGCCCTAACGCACCTCAAACCCGTTAGGTGGCGACTCTCTCTTTTAACACCTTTTCCTTAAAAGAGTTGTCAATGTCGAAACCCGATTCCGCGAGGAAAAAGGGGGCGCGACAATGGCGCTGCTTAAGCTCACTGAGGACATGACACTTGATAGGAGGGTGTGGAGGTCGAGGATTAAGGTAGAAGGTTAGTAGGTAGTTTATAGTGTTCACCGATAGGCTTAGTAGCATGCATTTCCCTTCATATTCTTTGATTTTTATTACGGTATGTGATTTTTTTCACCTCAGGTATTGTATTATGTGTTGCTATTATTGGATATTTTTTTTATTTTTTATTTTTTTTATTTTTTTTTATTTTACTTTTTTTTTTCTCTCTCTTCCATCTTTCTTCCTTCCTTGTTTCCTTCTTCTTTTTCTTGCCCTTCCTGAGCCGAGGGTCTGGAAACAGCCTCTCTAACTGCATTAGGTAGGGTTAAGGTCTGCGTACAGACTACCCTCCCCAGACCCCACATGTTGGGATCAAACTGGGTTTATTGTTATTGTTGTTGTTGTTGTTAAGGAACTAGTGCAAGACATAAGTTAAGACAGAGGAAATAACCTAAGAAAGATTTCGCAGAATATTGATATGAGAATGGGCCAACGAGTAGTTAGTAGTTGATTCAGGAAGAGCCTACTTATGGCTAGACAAGAGGACACAGACAAATCAGCAGATCGCACAAAATAAACATTGTAAAACCCAACATGGAGAATTCAACCTCGCAGTAAAGTCGTTATAATACTTGAGATATATTCAAATAGGAGTCGGGGTAGTTAAAGGTACCATAGGAGTATTACGGAGATAAAATAAAGTGCCACTGGGAAGGCAGTCAAAATATCAGGTAAGAAGCAACCCTACAAGCACAAAGGCATGGAGGTAAGCAACGACGGATAATTATAGCCACGGATGGACATCGAAAGGTCCATAATAAAGCACACAGATTTACAAGAGTCAAGGGTTCTCCCTAATTACTTCAACGAAAGACTAGCTGAGGAGGTAAGGAAGAAGGCTTTAACCTAAGCACAACGACCTAAAGAGGATATGGTCATGTAACAACAGTCTCGCAACAACATTGTAAGCACTTCAAAGGAAAGTGGAACCTACCGTGGCTAATGAACGAGAGTAAACTTAAAAGTAATATTAGAGATCATATGAGTTGTATGAAAACTTTGGCTGATGTGGGCACTAAGATAAGCTAAGTATCGACGCAACAAGGGGGCAGAAAGACCAGGAAAAGTAATAGCTTAAGTTGAAAGAAAGCTAAGATGGAATGAAAGAAGTTATTCGATCCATGATCTAGAGTTTGTTACATTATGAATGCACTTAAGATTTCAGAGTATTATCCATGCAGCATATATATGTTGGCAATCGTACAGCCGTAGAAGACTCCAGCGTAAGATAAAAGAAAGAATTAAGTTCAGGTCATAGATAAAGGATTGAATTATTAGATAATGGTATCATGGATATTCCATAGCGTCCATGAAAGGCTAAAGTAACACCATGAGCCGCATATCGGAAGACAACTTAAGCATAAAGGCTGATCAAAAGGAGAAGGAAACTAAAGAGCTACATCAACAAAGTAGATTAGGAATTTGACTACTGGACCCAGAAAATTATTGACCTCGTGATTGAGAATATTGCAGGATTTGAATTAAATATCAGAGGTACAAGAGAGATAGTACATAAGCCATATTCTATAAACGACTCTACGATAAAGCCCGTAAGAAGGGTACCAGCCTCATAAGAATTCATTAGAAGCTTCTGCCGGACTGTGTATACACCAGAGGTGCAAGTATTATAATAGAGCTTCAAGTTAAGTATGTGAATTATACCTATGTGCAAGGGAGGTCATGAAAGAAATAGAAGATACGGTGCAAGATTTTAAGATAGTAAGGAAAAATTGAACGACGTATGAAATACTCAAATACAGAAGGTTGTGAATAGTCCACACTGCGGATAAAAGGCTAGAAGCACGGGGATTCAGTATCCAGGAATGATAGGGGCGTCTTCGGTGGTATATCTTCCAGTTTATGGTTTCTAAGTATTGAGAAGTTTAGTTAAGAGAGTAGAGAAGAGTTAGAGACGATGTGATGTCTCGCTTGACGTTTTAGAATAACATAAGGAAATATATGGTGCAAGAAATTTGGAGGAAGGTTGCGAGTAGTATTAATGGATATGTATAGGTCGCAAGCGAATGGTAGAGCGACAAGGTTTTAGGAAGACATGAGTAAAGATAAGAAAGGGCAAGTGAGAAGGTGAAGAGAATGGATAAGTCCTCAAGATTAAGCCCACAAAAATAAGAAGAGCTGATTGTTTCTCTAAGTTATACAAAGCTCAGTATAGCCTGAATGAGCTCAAACGAGTCTAAGACTAATGGAATTTAGAAGAGATGGAATGCTACTTCGATAGTAGAATGAAGGTGTAATTGTGATAGAGGAAGGATGACGTTTGGGCCTTCGATTGAGTAATGATTTAATGAATTGTACAGGATTAAAATACCCACGTAAGGTAAATCACACTGGGATACTATGAAATACGATTATAGAAGTATAGTATCGTATCACCCCCAGGTTGATCAAGACAATCACTTCAAATGTTCCACGATGAGACGTGAGCCCTATCGGCAGTGTTACATAAGAGATCAAGTTATCACTGATAGATGATACATCTACATTAAGGCGAATAGGCAATGTATGGACAAAAGTCACAAAGTATGAGGTGAGATTAGGCCTTCATTCTTAAGATGAACAGTAATGAAGAAGCATTAAAGGACATAGATTTATACATATAGGATAAGAAACGAGAGTAACCTGGAGTTGGTTGCAGACCACAGTAATGATAAATCCACATAAGAGTTATGGTATAGTATGACCTACGTAGATGCAGTAAAGTCATGCGAATGGATAAATGGATCTATGAAATAAGGTATAACAATAGTCGTAAGTTGAACAAAGTATCGAGGGTAGAACTTCGTTATACCTATAGATTCCCAGAGGGACATCTTGTCAAGCTCTGTATATAAAGTGAGGCCTAGAGATTGGCCTTTGCGTAGAACTTCGCATAGGCACACTTACAAGGTTAGAGTCGTACATGCTGCATGATAGAAGGTAACAATGGTTACGAGATTAGAAGGATTCTGACTACAAGTCGTGGTGCGAGAAAAGGGAATAAAGGGGGGGGGGGGGGGGGGGGGGGGATGCCCTGGCCTTTGGGATTCATTCACAATACAATTGCGTAAATGGCAAGAGGAGTACTAAAGTATTTGCAAAAGTTGTGAGTTATGAGAATGACAAGTGCATCAACCAACATTCGAGGATGAATGTTCCAAAGGGGGGAATGATGTTACACCCCATATTTTCGTATATGAAAGTACGCCATAAATAAATTGACGAGAGCTCGGAAATGAGATGTTACGTTCCCTATTTGTTTTACGTTAATGTTGCGTCGTAAGTTTATCAGAGCGACTTATGGAATGAGATTAATTTTAGACTATAAGTATCACGCTATTTTGAACAAGGGATAAGTAAATTCGTGAAGGTGAGAGGGTAACCAAATCGAAAAAAATGAGTTTCGTCGAAGTTTGGCATTTAGGAATAAAATACGACCCGAGCTAAAATACCCGGTATTTATGGACTAGTACCATACAAGGTACCATACCATATGACCGTGATAGTATGCTGTATAAGGTATATTAAAAATGAGTAGTATTTTTAGGTAATTTGAGACAATGCTTAATTATACGGATAATTGATTAATTACAGGGTAACGGGACATTGCCTAGTTAATTAATAAATTTATTAGTTAAGATTAATCCCTTACCCCCAAAAAACGTGGAAGAAAGCAACAAAACCAAAAGAATGACTCTTTAGTCTACTATGACTAGGTGGCTAACTAAGAACAATTGGAATTTAATAGGAAAAGACTTATTACAATCTTGTTTTCATTTCACTTAAACAACAGAGCCAAAAAATGTCCAAAATCCTAAAGCAAGGGACATATCATTTCCTAGTTCGAATTCTTCAAGAACAGAAGCAAAAATTCAATCCAATTTTGTGGTACTAAATTGCAACAACACAATTTCAACAAGAATTTGTTAGAATCGTAGTAACGTAAAATTTTACAGTTCTAAAGGAGTACGTGCAATCTTCTCCAAGAGTATTATACGGAGTTTTCCCTACTCCAGGTATGTTAAGGTTACCCCTTCTTTCTTTTTGGCATGATCCAAATTATATAGAAGAAACTAGCAAACACATGGTTTCAAAAAATTACTCTATTCATAGAAATACTAGTGGTGTCTATATTTTTTATTCCCCATGTGAATTATTATTATCTTCTGTTCACGGGTCCCAGAAAAATACGTATTTGATAATGTTTATCCGAAAGGCGTATTAATTTTTATGGAATTCCGAGAAAATCTTAATAATGTATATCTTATGCATTTCATGCATTTGTATATGTACATTGACCAATGACCAGATGGCATTATATACGCGTATAAATATGTATATGTATATGTATATATATATATATATATATATATATATATATATTTATATATATATATATATATATATATGTATATATATATGGGATATGGGAAAGGTTATGGCGTTATATACGCATCACCACCTGATCAGCTGATATACGTTGATGATTTTTCCCACAGTGGCCAAGATGATATGATGGGATTCCCTCAGAGGCCTGATGATGTTATGAAACATGTACCTATGCACGACATGGCATTCATATGCATATGCATGACACTACAAATATTTCATGATTTACAGAGTGACTTACAGGTTGAGTTATTTACTCTATGTTTCTTCCATGTTTGTTGTGTATTTATTTATGTTCCTTACATACTTGGTATATTATTCGTAATGACGTCCCTTTTTCCTGGGGACGCTGCCTTTCATACCCGCAGGTCTTGATAGACAGGTCGAGATCCCTCAAAGTAGGCTATCAGCTCAACGAAATATGTTGGTGCGCTCCATTTGCTTCGGAGCTGCTTGTTTGGGTAGTATGATTTAGACATGTATTATTTTGTATGGCGGGATTCTGTCTCGACCTTTATGAATGTTATGTATTCTTAGAGGCTTGTAGGTAGATGTCATGTACGTAAAAGATTGTATGGCCTTGTCAGCCTATGTTCAATATACGAGTGGATATTTGGTCTTATAGGATCGTATGTCTTATGTATAAGTTGTTATCTCACGTTGTATTCTACGTATCACATGGAATCCTTCTAGATCAGTTATCTAAGATAGTGTGATACGTTATGCTGGTACTCAGTTAAGTAAGGTACGTGGTGCCCGCTGCGGCCCATCAGTTTGGGTCGTGACAGTTCATATGTGGGCCGCAGGTTCCGACATGTATCTCCTCGAGCAATTGGGAAGCTTCTTTGGCGTCAACACACCTTAACAGTCCTAGATCGGGAGTTCTTCTATACAGGGCTAATTATGGATCCTCATCGGAATGGGATCGATTAAATTCTTGTCGAGATGTTGTATCATTGATGACAAGGTGGCCAATGCATCTGCAAATTCATGCCGAAATTCTATCTTCGTGAACCTCTTCTTCATTTCTTGTACATGATGCAGATATGGTAGTATTTTAGTATTCTTGGTAGCCCATTCTCCTTGTACCTGATGTACCAGCAGGTCTGAACCACCGATCACCAGTAGTTACTGAATATTCATGTCAACAACCAAGTTGAGCCCTAATATGCAGGCTTCATATTCTGCCATGTTGTTAGTGCATAGGAATCTGAGTTTTGCAGACACCAGATAATGCTGACCGATTTTTGATACCAAGACGGCACCGATACCGACTCCATTTAAATTTGCAGCCCCGTCGAAAAACATTCTCCAATCTTCGTAGGCTTCAGCAATGCCCTCTCCTACGAACGATACCTCCTCATCAGGAATATATGTTTTTAGGGATTCGTATTCTCCTCCTACAGGATTTCAGCAAGATGATCTGCCAACGCTTGTCCTTTGACTGCTTTCCAAGTTACATAGATGATGTCGAACTCACTCAGCAAGATTTTCCACTTGGCCAGCTTCCCAGTAGGCATGGGTTTCTTAAAGATGTACTTCAGGGGATCCATCCTTGATATGAGATATGTAGTCTAGGCACAGAAGTAGTGCCTTAGCTTCTAATCTATCCGGTTTAGAGCGCAACAAATGCGTTTTAGCAGAGAGTACCGTTCTTCATATGGAGTGAACTTCTTACTTAAGTAGTATATGTCCTGGTATTTTTTTCTCGTGATGTCCTAGAAAACAACCGAAAGCTCCATCTAACACTGCAAGGTAGAGTAGTAGTGGTCTACCAAGCTCTAGAGATACTAACACTGGCAGCGTGGATAGATATTCCCTGATTATGTCAAAAGCCTTTTGACAATCCTCGGTCCAACTAGTTGCGGCATCCTTCTTCAGCGTTTTGAAAATTGGCTCACATATCACTGTAGACTGTGCTATGAAACGGCTGATGTAATTAAGGCGTCCGAAGAAATTCATCACGTCCTTCTTGTTCTTTGGTGGTGGTAATTCCTAGATGGCTTTAACCTTTTACGGGTCCAACTCTATTCCTTGGCGACTGGCGATGAATCCCGACAATTTTTCGAAAGGAACCCCGAATGCACATTTTGCGAGATTTAGCTTTAGATTGTACTTTCGCAGTCGGTCAAAGAATTTCCTCAAATATACTATGTGATCTTTGGCTTTCTTGGATTTGATGATGACGTCGTCAACATACACCTCTATTTCTTTATGTATCATATCATGAAAGATGGTTGTTATAGCCCTCATGTAGGTGGCCCCAGCATTCTTTAGACCGAACGACATCATTTTGTAGCAGTACACTCCCCATGGTGTAATGAAGGTTGTTTTCTCTGCTTCTTCTTCATCCATCCAAATCTGACGATAACCCGCAAAGCAATGTAAATAGGATTGGAGTTCATGCTTAGCGCAATTATCGATCAGAATGTGTATATTTTGCAACGGGAAATAATCCTTAGGACTTGCTCTGTTTAGATTCCGAAATCATCCTTGGGACTTTCCTATCTTTCTTTGGAACCAGTGCAATGTTGGCTAACCAGGTTGGGTACTAAACTACCTATAGGACTTTGGCTTTGATCTGCTTGGTGACTTTCTCCTTGCTTTTCAGGCTCACACCTGGCTTGAATTTCTTGAGTTTCTGCTTCACTGGCGGACACATTTGATTCGTAGGCAACTTGTGAGATACAATGGATGTGTTCAACCCTGTCATATCATCGTATGACTATGCAAAGATATCCTCATATTCTTTCAGAAAACGAGTGTATTCTTCTTTTTCTGACGGTGACAAATGGATGCTTATGTGAGTTTTCTTGACGGTTTCGGAATCCCCCAAATTGACTATCTCGGTCTCGTCCAGGTTGGACTTGGTATTGTTTTCAATGTTCTCTGCTTCTGTGAGAATTTCCTCAGGTATTACATTCTCTTCTTCTATTTCTTCCGAGTCAGTGTCCTTTTATTGCGTTGTCTCATTACATGTCACATTCATTGGTTCATCAAGATAAGAAATAGTAATGTTGTAGGGAGAAAGATATGAAAGAAAGTAGTAATAATAAAACATCAAGCCATTAAAATGTCAAACAAAGTGATTTCAAAAACTCAAATAATGTTTTTTTAAACGGAACACTGAAAATATAATTTAAAACAAAATGCAAAAAGAGGAAATCATTCTCAAAAGTAAACAATGTTATCAGCCTTGCTACCCCGGGAATCATCGAGCCCTTGATGGTGTAGCGGTCTAGTTCTTGAGAAATGCTCCCTTCTCTACTGTCTGAATAGTAAGGCCTTTTTCGTCTTCCTCCTGAACTATAACACAACAATCCATATCATTGTCTTCCAAAAACAAATTCCTTAATGCAGCCAAAGCTTCTTCTTCTTCTGATCCCCATATTATATCAGCCTGATGGAAGGTCTGATTCAGGTGCGGCACAAGTTGCTCAAGAGGGTAATAGGGACCACGCCATGGCGGCGACCAATCCTAATATTCTTTCCAGGTATACGGATATCCAAGACCAAAGGTTGTACCATGGTGTTTCAGATGTATTGGCTTGGCGATACCTTGAAGATTTTTACCAAGCCCCTTACCAGGTTCGTACCCTCTCCATGCCAATATGTTTTCTATCTTGCCACTCTACCGCTTATCTTTATCGATCACATTAACATGCTCGATACGATGGTAGGTTTCTCCACCTAGCTTTCTTCTGTTTTCCACTACCGGATAAGTCTGACTGGTGTAAATGAGATTGGTTCCATCTCCGCAGATGATCACTTCTTGATGGTTCCATTCAAAATTTATAGCCTGGTGCAAAGTAGACGTGACAGCTCTAGCGGCATGTATCCAAGGCCGTCCTAGCAGTAGATTGTAAGAGGTGGATACGTCTAGCACATGAAATTCAACATCAAAACATGTAGGAACCATCTACAAGCATAGATTAGTTTCTCCAATCATGGCTCTTTTTTACCCATCGAACGCCTTCACATTCAAAGATCCTGCTCGTATTTCATGTAGGCCCTTGCCCAACCTCTTCAGAGTAGTCAGCGGACAGATGTTGAGACTGGACCCTCCGTCTATCAAAACTCTGGCGATGAACTAAACTTCACATTGCACTGTGATGTGCAGTTCCCTGTTATGGCTCATTCCTTCAGGTGGCAACTTGTCTTCATGGAAGGTGATCTTACGGCTCTCTAGCACTTGTCCCACCATGTTGGCCATTTCTCTGCTAGTAATGTTGTTGGGCACATATTCTTCATTTAGTTCTTTCATCAGAGCATTCTTGTGAGCCTTGGAATTTTGCAGCAGTGACAAGATGGATATATGTGCGGGAGTCTTATTCAGATGATCAACAACAAAATACTCCATTGATTGTACTTTCCTCCAGAGGTCATCCGGCCTAGTTTCGATGATGGGTTGTTTGTTGGAAGCGTGCGTACTTGTCTCTCCCAAATGCTCAAGTGTGTAGATTATTCCCGTTCTAGTCATTCCTTGTGAAGCACCGGTCTCCTCCATCTTTGCATTTCCTTTCCTCCTGCCTTCGGCAACATAATCCCAAGGTACGGCGTTGGAACTGAAGGGAAGTGTGGATGCCACCGTCACGGTGAAAGGTGTGGTTACTTAGACCTCAAAGTGAGTAGGTGTAGATGTAGGTGGTGTAACTTCTACATCAAAGGGAGCCGGTGCGGCTAACTCAACTTCAACTGGCGGCTGTATCTGTACCACAATGGGATTAACATGACTGCAGGTTTCTTAGGGTCATCACCTTCTCGAATAAGCTCGATTGATCCCTCAGGATCCCATTCTTCATCAGTTCCTATTACATTAACTCCTTCACCCATATGATCTGGGAGGGGATTGTTATGGACATTGGGTGCGGTTTCCTTCACCTGTATGACCTTGGTATCAATCAGCATCTGGAACTTGTCTTTCAAGGTGCGACATTCATCAATAGTACGTCCCTTCATGCCGGAATGATATGCAAATGTTTTGTTTGGGTTGACCCATTGAGATGAGTTTTTCATAGCCACAGCGGGAATATGGGTGACATATCCAAAAACCTTTAATCTTTCATACAACTGATCGATGGGTTCTGGGTGGTTTGCGATCGAAACTAGGCCTAGGTTTTTGATAGTTTGGACGAGTTGGAGGTGAATGATAATAGGCTGGCTCGGTATTATAGGTGTGGTAGGCGGTAGCAGGTTGAGGATACCTAGGAGGTAAAGGTTGGTATGTGGGTGGAGGTGTTTGGTATTTTTGGACCTTGGGCCACAATTACTGTCCACACTTCTTTCTTCTTTGATATTCCACCTGATTGTAGTGCTTTGTTCGTGGCCTGCAGTCCTTCGAAATTTGTTACCATTCCGCTTTTGATACCTTCTTCAATCCTTTCTCCGAGCCTGATGATGCCGGAGAACTTATGATTCTTAATAACCATTAACCTTTCATAATACTGTAGATCCTGAGCCCTGACAAAGAATTTGTTCATTTGTTCCTCCTCTAATGCCGGTATGATCTTTGATGCTTCTGACCTCCACCGGGTAGCATACTCGCGGAAAGTCTCAGTTGGTGTTTTGTTGAGATTCTGGATATAGAAGACGTCTGGTGCATTTTCCGTGTTGAATCTGAATCTATCCGTGAAGTACGACGCCATGCTTACCCAATTAGCCCATTTCTTGGGATTTTGACTTATGTAGCACGATAGAGCGCCTCCAGTAACGCTTCTCATGAACAACTTCATGCGAATCCTTTCGTCCTTTCCAACCCCTATGATCTTGTCGCAGTAGGTTCTTAAATGAATCGTTGGGTCACTCGTTCCATCAAACATTTCAAACTTAGGAGGTTTGTAACCCTCCGGCAGTTCCACGTCTGGCTGAATGCACAAATCCTCGTAATTCAGACCTTTGATTCCTTTGCCTTCTTCAACACCCTGAACTCGGCTTGTGAGTTTCTTGAGATCCTGTGCCATGTTCTTAATGAGTAGGTCCTTCTCGGCAGATTCTGATGTATATGAGATTGGTTAGGTAGAGTGGGGTAAGGTTTCCACGTATATGGGGTTGTTTTGGTGAATGCCAAGAGTTTGAGTATAGTGGTGATCACTGGTAAAATTTTCAGGATCAGGGATAAACTGTGGGGTAGTGTGATAAGTGGTTTGCGGATATTGAGTTGGGAGATGCTGATGTTGAGGGGGTGTAGGTATGGGTAAATGATTTTGAGGAGGGGTTGCATATTGGTGGGGTGCGGGAGGATTCTGTGGGCGTTGGTTGGGTATGTTCTTATGAGGTACTAGGTTTTGGGTATTTGGTTGGTTGATATCCGGGACGTCTAGTGTGAGGGAGCGATTTGCCAAGTTGCGGACCTGCTCAAGCGCACCTTGCAGTTCAAGTATTTTTTGTTCAAGCTGCAAAACTAAATCATTTGGTGCCGGAGTACTCCGACCATCAAAAGTTTCCACATTCTCAGCACGTGTGGTGTTGTCCTTCCTGACGCCACTTATATCGTCCATCTTAGCTTTTTCTTTGCTTTTTTGTACACTTGGAGGAGGATGAGGTGGAGGCCCTATGGATATGGTGTGGTAAGCTGATGATTCCAGTATGCGTGAACCAACCTTGGGGAATGGGAATAATCAAAAAGAAAGAAGAATAAAAGGTAACCAAGTCAGTGAGAATTTTGGGAAAAAGTATTTGTGGTATTTAAACACATATTGCGTAAATGTAAATTCGCGTCCTAATTTGGGTGCCTCGTTGTGCCCGAGGTGGGCCTAGCAACAAGTAGATTTGGAGAAATTTAATGCCAATAACTGCCTCATTTCATTAATATACTAAATAGGACGAATCTAAAACGACAATAAATAAGATAAGTCACTAATATCACTTGGCCTTATTACATTCGAAAAGCAATTTTAAAACAAGTAAACCTAATATACATGGTCCCATAGGGACTTTCTCCGGGCTTGACTCTTTTGGCTCCATCGATCAAGTTTCCCAAGTCGCGCATGTCCAGAAACAGGTATGCCCTTGCTAGAAGTCCTCCTTCACTACCCTCGGCATTCCTATGACTCTTTTCCTCATCTTCCCTTCTAACTCCATCTGACCCTGATCCAAATATTCCAGCATTTCATTCGCTCTAGTAGCCATTTCCCTCCATTCATTAATTAGTTCAATATTAGTCTTGTGTTGTTCCAGCGACTCAACCTCGGACTCATGCACTCTTTTGCGCAGTCTGTTATATTTCACATGTGATTCACCAGCTTCATCTATGACTCTGTTCCCTCAACCGACCCCTGGCTCAACTATTCCCGCTATGTTATCTTCTAATAATTATGGGTAAAAGTACACATGCCCTGCGTGATATCAAGCTGGCTCAATGATGTCTCCTTTAAGTGCCACATGTGTTGATCTTCTGTCACGACCCAAAAATCCCACCTTCGGGCCATGACTGCGTCTAACGTTCAACCCGCTAGACAAGCTAACATTTGAACTAAATAAAACTTATTAAAAACAAATACGAACAAGATAACCAAGGCTTCGATGGCCCACCACATAAAATTTAACAAAATAACCCAAAATACAACATGGCACTTTTTCTAAATAAAACCCATAAAAAAATCCCAGAACTTGTGTCACATACTCACGGACTATCTAAGAGATTACTACAAACAAAAGGTCTGAAATGAATACATAAGACTGTCTTTGAAATACAAGGTAAGACAGAGCTGAAAGTGGAAAGTAGAAGGTGACGTCAAGGCCCACGAACGTCTGCGGGTCTACCTCGAGTCTCCTGTGTGACTGAATGAGATGCTCCGATCGTCAGTGATCTCCGGGTCCGGCTGCGTAGTCTGCACAACATAAAGAAGTGCAGGTGTAGCATCAGTACAACCGACCCCATGTACTGAGTAAGTGTCGAGCCTAACCTCGGCGAAGCAGTGACGAGGCTAGGACCAACACAACATATGTACCTGTGGAATTTTATATAATAGCAGGAAAAATAGCAAAAGAAATAAGCAAGTATGAAAGATACGGGGAGAACATGCTGGGCAGATAGGGTAACAGTATGCTAGCACAGCAGTACAAGGTAATAAATGAAACGCAAAGACAAGGC
>MDKH01018506.1:0-16357 GCA_005239495.1 Nicotiana undulata
CTTAATATTCAGATGTGTATTCAGATTCAGACGTCTTAATCTTAAAAAAAACAAATGAAGCCTAAGACTCGATCAAAGGTCTGCCCGAATCAGACTCATGCAGCCTATCCAGAGTTTTATAAAATAAAAAAATAAATGCATTTAATGGGCTAACATCTGGTTCATTCAGATTCAGACACTCATCAAGTGCAAACAAATGAGGCCTTATTGTCCTTTATACTTTCTTTATTTTGTTTTTGTTTTTGAAGCTCATCATTGGGGATCTAAATATTTTAAATTATTAAGTTCTAAATTAATAATTTATATATATTTAATAAAAAAATTAAAACAAATACATAATTTGAAATAAAGTTATTGGGTTCGACCAAATCCGTAGCTTCTATTTTTCCTCCGCCCACACTAAACAAGTTACTAGTGTTCAACAAAAGAAAAAATTACTAGTGTTCAACAAAAGAAAAAATTACTAGTGTTCCACAAGTGAAAATGGTGAAAATTTCAAGTCCGGAAAAAGGTGAAAAAAGTTTCAAGTGAAAATGATAATTGAAAATTAGAGTTGTGTTTGGATATGAATATAATTTTGAGCTGTTTTTGAATTTTTGTGAGTGATTTGAAGTAAAAATTTTGAAATACAATTTTGTGGAGTTTTTAAAATTTCGGAAAATTTCAAAATTCAACTTCAAGTGAAAATTAAAAATGTTATGGCTAAACACTGATTTCGAAAAAAGTAAAAAAAAATAGGAAAAAGTGAAATAATTTGTCACGACCCAAAATCCATTATAGGTTGTGATGGCACCTAACGTCGCCGACAGGCAAGCCAACTATGTTTGATCCACTTAATTACTCATTTTAATCCTTTGAAATCATAATTTCCAATAATTAAGTAGTATGAAATAGAATTTAGAGGGTGAAACAATGATAATTACGTGAACTACCATATTAAACATCTAGTAGGAACCCCCAAAACCCGGTGTCACAAGTGCATGAGCATTAACTAAGAAAATATGATAAAATACAACATATGTCTGGAGTATGGTGCATGAAGATCGAAGTGCTCGATGAAGATCGAGACCGAGCATGAACGACTTCGAGTGAGGCATAATAACAGAATGGAGAGATATTAGCAACCGACCGAAGATCTCGGCAGAAATCCCGGAACAGATCGAATCAGGCGGTTATTGACACCAATTATGGGATTTATTTTCGTTATTAGAGTTGTACCTTATTTAGGATTTCTCTGCTATATAAAGAGGGACTTCATTCATTTGTAAGACATCATATTCACTGATAATAAATATACTCTATTTTCTCTTACTGTTCATTATTAGTCACTATTATTCTTCATTGTTCTTATTATCAAACCTCGAGACCATCTCGAATCGAGGTCGAACGCACTGCCGATATGGTTTGATTTACTTTATTGTTCAAATTATTCATTTAATTCATAATTTATCAATTGGTATTGGATTATATCATGTATCCTTAAAACCACAATATAAGTTTAATTGTTACTCAAATTTTAAGGTAAATTATTTGGCGTCCACCGTGGGGCTAAGGATAATAGTGATTGTTCAGTACTGATTATGGTCAAACCCACTATTGTACGCTTGTTCTTGTCAAGAATTTTTACTTTCAGTTTAAAGTATCTCAAACTCACAAAACTGCATCCACACACGGTGACAATGGCCTCGGACTTTACGGGGAAAACGAAAATGTGATTGCTCCAGGGATCGAGATGCCACATGCTGATCTCGGAGGAGTACCGCCCATCAACCCAGTCGATGCCAGTTCGCACGTTGCTCTGAATGCGGACTTAGGCGTAGATCTCGAGGGGAGTGTATGCAGAGAAGGCCGATCTGATGGCCGAGGTATGCAGGGCAGAGGAGACGAAAGAGTCAGTCTCCTAGTGATATTCGAAATGCTTCAGGCCCAACAAACCGTCATTGCTTAGTTACAGAAGCATCACAGAGCTCCAAATAGGGTCGAGTCAGAATTACTCGCGGTACCGAGCCAGTACCGGAAAGATTGAGCGATAAAACATCAGGGACCGATCCTGCTGTAATGGAAATGCTTGAGGAGCTCACCAAGGGAATTGAATCAGGAGAGAAGAAGATCGAAGACAATGATAAAAAGGTGGATACTTATAACTCTCAAGTTGACCAGATACCGGGAGCACCACCAATCTTGAAAGGAATGGATTCGAAGAAGTTTGTGCAAAAATCCTTCCCTCCGAGTGCGGCTCCAAAGCCCATTTCGAAGAAGTTCCGTATGCCTGACATCCCCAAATATAACGGGACCACTGGCCCCAATAAGCATGTTTCCTCTTACACATGCGCCGTTAAGGGTAATGATTCGGAAGACGACGAGATCGAGTATGTGTTGTTGAAAAAGTTCTGAGAGACCCTGTCGAAGGGAGCAATGATTTGGTACCACAACCTGGCACCAAATTCCATCGATTCATTCTCCATGTTGGCGGATTCTTTCGTAAAAGCACACGTCGGAGCCATAAAGGTCGCAACAAGGAAATCAGACCTCTTCAAGGTGAGACAAAGGGATAATGAGATGCTATGGGAGTTTGTATCCCATTTCCAAATGGAACGCATGGAGTTGTCACCGGTCACAGATGATTGGACCATTCAAGCTTTCACCCAGGGGTTGAATGAACGGAGTTCGATAGCATCATGTCAGTTGAAACAAAATTTGATCGAGTACCCAGCTGTAACTTGGGCATATATTCACAACCGATATCAATCGAAGATCAGGGTCGAGGACGACCAATTAGGAACTCCTTTCGGTTCAGTACATACAAAACGGTCGACAGGTAAAAATCAGAGGGACGTCGATAGAGAGCCAAGGTCGAATAAAGAATGGTGCCAACCATATATTGCAAATCAAAGGAACACTGGTCCGGGACGCAATTCCACTCGGAACGAACGAAGAGGTGATCGAGGACAAAGTTTTTGGGGACTTATGAGCAAGACTGGTTTTGAACTTTTGATAAGTATGCAGATCCCACAGAAGCACCTCGACTATCAGAATACAATTTTAGCGTCGATGCATCAGGCATATTATCGGCTATCGGGAGGATAAAAGACACTAGGTGGCCCAGACCCATACAGACTGATCCTTCCCAAAGGAACCCAAACCCAATGTGCAAGTATCATGGCACACACGGTCATAGGACCGAAGATTGCAGACAATTGAGGGAAGAGGTAGCCCATCTATTCAACGAGGGCCATCTTTGAGAGTTCCTCAGCGATCGAGCTAAGAATCACTTCAGAGAAAGGGACACCAACAGGAAGAATGAACAAGAAGAATCTCAACATGTCATAATATGATCATCGGCGGGGTCAATGTTCCACAAGGACCCGTATTCAAACACACTAAGGTATCAATAACTAGAGAGAAACGAACTCGAGATTATGTGCCCGAAGGCACTTTATCATTCAACGAAGAGGAAGCAGAAGGCATTTCTCAGCCCCATAACGACGCTCTGGTAATTTCTATCTTGTTAAATAAAGTTCAAGTTAAGCGTGTTTTAGTGGATCCAGGTAGCTCGGCAAACATCATCAGATCGGGGGTCGTGGAGCAGCTCAGCCTGCAGGACCAAATTGTACCTGCATCTCGAGTCTTAAACGGCTTCAATATGGCTAGTGAAGCGACTAAAGGGGAGATTATCCTACCTGTGCGCGTGGATGGAACCATTCAAGATACTAAATTCCACGTAATCGAGGGCGACATGAGATATAATGCACTAATCGGAAGGCCTTGGATCCACAACATGAGGGAAGTACCGTCGACACTCCACCAAATGATGAAGTTCCCAACGACGGATGGTGTAAAAACGGTATACGGGGAACAAGATGCTGCAAAGGAAATGTTTGCGGTCGATGAAGTAACACCGATCTCGACACTATCGATCTCGAAAAGATTGAGCACCAAAGGTAAACAGGCAGCCAGCAATCACCACCCCCAGCCTCGTCGGAGAAACATGTAGTAGATGAAGAAGAAGAGGAGGATTTTCTAACCCCTCTAACCTTTGTTGTTCTCGAAGATTCGGATGCCACCAAACCAACGGTCAAAGAGCTGGAACAGGTTATACTGATCGAGTACTTGCCCGAGCGAAAGGTATACCTGGGAACGGGGTTAACTCCCAAACTCAAGACAAAGATTATTCAGTTTCTTATTGATAACATAAATTGTTTTGCATGGTCCCATTTAGATATGACAAGGATCCCACCGGAGATAACAACGCATCGACTGAGCCTGGATCTCAAGTTCAGACCAGTGAAGCAAAAGAGAAGACCCCAGTCCGAGGTAAAACACGCCTTCATAAAGGACGAGGTAACTAAACTTCTCAAAAGAGGGTCCACTCGGGAGGTGAAATACCCCGAAGGGTTAGCTAATGTAGTTGTAGTCCCTAAAAAGGGGAACAAACTTAGAATGTGTGTAGACTATAAGGACTTAAACAAAGCATGTCCCAAAGATTCTTTTCCACTGCCTATCATCGATCGCATGATCGATGCTACGGTCGGCCACGAGATCCTTACTTTTCTCGATGCCTATTCCGGGTACAATCAAATCCAAATGAACCTGAAAGACCATGAAAAGACTTCGTTTATCACCAAGTATGGAACATACTATTATAATGTAATGCCCCCCGGGCTAAAAATGCAGGAACTACTTACCAACGCCTAGTAAATAAAATGTCCGAAGAACAAATAGGTATCAATGGTAGTTCATATTGATGACATGCTAGTTAAGTCCCTACGCATAGAGGACCATTTGGCTCATTTGCAGGAAGCGTTCGAGATCTTACGGAAATATAACATGAAGCTCAACCCCGAGAAATGTGCTTTCGGGGTCGGTTCGGGCAAATTCCTTGGCTTCATGGTATCAAATTGGGGGATCGAAATCAACCCTGATAAAATCAAGGCCATCGAAGACATCACCGTTGTAGATAGTGTGAAAGTCGTACAAAGGTTGACTGGACGGATAGCTACCTTGGTTCGATTCATCTCGAGGTCATTTGATTAAAGCCACGGGTTTTTCTCTCTGCTAAAAAAGAAGAATGATTTCGCCTGGACTCTGGAGTGTCAACAACCATTGGAAGAACTGAAGCGATACTTATCGAGCCCACCACTACTTCACACTCCGAAGGCAGATGAGAAACTCTACCTGTACTTGGCTGTATCCGAGATCGCGGTAAGTGGTGTCCTAGTTCGAGAAGAGAAAGGTACGCAGTCTCCTATTTATTATGTAAGTCGAACCTTAGGAGAAGCGGAAACTAGGTATCCACACTTAGAGAAATTGGCACTTGCACTGGTAAGCGCCTCTAGAAAGTTAATCCATATTTTCAATGTCACCCCATATGTGTATTAACCACTTACCCACTCTGTAATGTTTTGCACAAGCCCGAACTATCGGGCCGATTGGCCAAATGGGCCGTCAAACTTAGTGGGTACGGTATCGAATATCAACTTCGAACGGCCATCAAGTCTCAAATTTCAGTAGACTTCGTGGCTGATGTCATGCCAACCCTCGTACTTGAAGTCGAAAAGGAACTTTTATTAAAATCAGGTACATCATTGGGGGTATGGACCCTTTTCACAGACGGTGCCTCGAATGTGAAGGGGCCCGGGCTAGGCATCATTTTGAAGCCGCCTACGTGTAGCATTATTAGACAATCCATCAAAACCTCTAAATTGACTAAGAGCCGAGTATGAGGACATGATTGCAGGTCTCGAGCTAGCTAAAAGCTTAGGAGCATAAGTCATTGAAGCTAAGTGCGACTCTTTACTGATAGTGAACCGTGTAAACAAAACCTTCGAAGTTCGAGAGGATAGAATGCAAAGATATTTGGACAAGTTGCATGTAACTTTGCACCATTTAAAGGAATTGACTTTACAACATATACCTCGAGAACAAAACAGTGAGGTTGATGCACTTGCAAATTTGGGGTCATCGGTCGAGGAAGATGAGATCAGCTCGGGGACTGTCGTTCAACTCTCGAGATCTGTGATCGAGGAAGGGTAAGACAAAATAAATTATACAAGCTTAACCTGGGACTGGAGGAATAAATACATCGAGTACTTGAAAAATGGAAATCTCCCATCGGACCCTAGAAAATTGAGAGCCCTACGAACTAAAACTGCTCGTTTCACATTAGACGAAGACGGAACATTATACAGAAGGACATTCAATGGACCTTTGGGAGCGTGTTTGGGACCGGGATACACCGATCATGTTCTTCGAGAAGTCCATGAAGGCACTTGTGGGAACCATTCCGACGCTGAATCACTAATTCGCAAAGTCATTAGAGCAGGATACTACTAGGATATCATGGGAAAAAAACTCTAAGAAGTTTATTCGAAAATACGATAAATGTCAAAGGTTTGCACCGATGATCCACCAGCTTGGAGAACAACTTCACTCGGTCCTATCCCCATGGCCATTCATGAAATGGGGGATGGACATCATCGATCCACTACCATCAGCCCCATGTACAGCTAAGTTCATTTTGTTTATGACTGACTATTTTTCTAAATGTGTTGAAGCACATGCTTTCTAGAAAGTCAGAGAGAAAAAGGTTATAGATTTCATCTGGGATCACATCGCATGTCGATTTGGGATACCCGCGGAAATAGTATGCGAAAACGGTAAACAATTTATTGGCCGCAAAGTAACGAAATTCTTCGAAGATCATAAAATAAAATGGATATTGTCAACACCGTATCACCCTGGTGGAAATAGACAGGCCAAATCGACGAACAAGACTATCGTCCAAAACCTAAAGAAAAATTGAATGAAGCCAAAGGGAAATGGAGAGAAATTTTGGCCGAAGTTCTTTGGGCATATCGAACAACATCTAAGTCTAGCACATATGCGACCCCGTTTTCCTTAGTGTATGGCTCTGAAGACTTGATTCCAGTCGAAGTTGGAGAACCCAGTGCCAGATTTTGACATACGACCGAAGAGTCAAACCATGAGGCTATGAATACTAGCCTCGAATTGGTAGATGAAAAACAAGAAGCTGCACTCGTTCGAATGGTTGTACAAAAGCAACGAATCGAAAGGTACCATAATAGAAGAACCAACCTTCGCCGCTTCACAGTCGGGGACTTAGTCCTAAGGAAAGTCACCATCAATACTCGAGACCTAATGAAGGGAAGCTCGACCCAAATTGGTAAGGACCCTACCAAATCCTCGATATAGTCGAAAAAGGATCTTACAAACTCGGAACGATGGATGGTGAACCGCTGACAAACAACTAGAACATATCACTTCTCAAATGATATTATTGTTATGGTATGATATTCTCCCTTCTTTCATTTATATATATGGTCGACGCTAACTGATTGCAGAAGTTTGATCAAAGACATCGAGACCTCAGGTTTTAAAGTACGTGTTGCAGTCTTTTTTCCTTAGATCGGTTTTTATCCCAAAAGGGTTTTTCCGGCAAGTTTTTTAACGAGGAAACATGTATGTGCTACCTGAGGACAATTCAACAGTATCCAAGGCTTTTTTGCAATCAACCTCGAATACTGGGGCCATCACCCTCAGATGTTATATGTTCAAGAAAAGTACCTCGTGTCAAAGGGCCTCGATCGGGAAAACTTTGTAATGGGCCAAACGGTCGAATGAACCGTGTCCATATATATTAGTCGAGTCTCGATGGAAAAACATGTACAAACGTATAAATTATTCAAAGAAGCATTCTTTCTTTATCAAACATCTCGTGTCTCGAAGTAAATTCTACACCATGCAAATCTCGTACTTATGATTTTGTGAGAAATGGCTCAATAACCAAGTGCAAATATATCTCGAATACTCGGGGACTGCCATCGACGATGGGCATATTCGAGTTATCTAAACTCAAAGTCACAAGACCTCAAAGAGGCACCCCTCGATATATAGGCTAAGGCCACCATTCTCGGGGACTAACATTTCGGACAAGCTCGAAATGTTATCGAGAAATAAGCCCAAGAGGCATACCCGAAGGCTACGGCCAAATTAAAGGCTACGACCAAAATAACGCGTCTCGGAGACGTCTAAATTCCGCAATAAACAATAGGCCTTCAAATCCTTCGAAAAACTGGTTAAAAAAGGCTACCCTCGGAAATAATCAAAAAGGGGTTTGATAATGTCATCCCTCAAAAAACCTTAAGAGGTATCAAACTATCTTAACACAAGTGTGCTAAGGCACAAAAAAAAGGGTTTCAACTGACATCAGATCCTCGAGAAACCCAATGGATAAAAAATACATGCTAAGGCATAAAGAAATTTTTACTAAGTCTTTAAGCCGAAATGGGGAAATAATAGCCATCTTTTAGAGGCCATGCCGGCCCAATCTAAGAGCTTAAGGACCAATACATGTAGAGTTCGAGACTTTGTCCTCACTCAATTCGGACATAAGGGTTTCACCATTCCGAGCTCGAATAAAGTCGACTTGAATATAGCTCGAAGATTCATCATAAAAAACTTAAGGGATATGTTACTGTAAGTTCGAAATTTACCCATTATTTGATAAAAAACCTATGGGTTTGTTTTAATCAAAATTTACTCGAACTTAGTTATAAAAATAATGCAGTTATGTCTTCGATCAAGCCATCCGAGATAAAATCTCAAACATATCACTAAGCTTAGGGATTTACCCTCGCTTAACTAAAAAACCTAAGGGTTTATTCTACTATGAGTTCGAGATAAGGTTCACTCGATTAGAAAAGTTACAACAACAAAAAATTTCACAAGGCAAATGCATAAGACGTATTTGAATATAAAAACTATGAAGGCATTCAAAAAGAAGTTTTATTTTATATGTTGAAAGATATGTACAAGAGACCGATCAAGGCCTTACAAAAAGAAAAGAAAAAAGAATCTAACTCCTAACTAAGGTCGGGGCCGACCTCTCCTTCGGGAGCAGCTTCTCTGGGAACAACTTCTTCTTGAGCGGCTTCTCCGGGAGCAACTTCTTCTTCAGGCCCCACATTAGATCCATCTCGACTGCCTTCTTCATCATCATCTTCGTCATCGGAGGAGGTAGGTTGTCTGGCTTCGGCTTGGAGTACCTTGGCCCGGGCCATCTCCTCGGAGAGGTCAAAACCTCAAGCATGGATTTCCTCGAGGGTTTCCCTCCGGGATTGACACTTTGCCAGGTCATTGTTCCATTTCTCCTTATCGTAAGCCTCCCTTAGATGCGTTTGAGAAGCCTCAACATCGGACCGGTACATGGAGATGGACTAGTCCGCCATGACCTTGGTCTTCTCGAACTCCACCTTGGCCTCAGCAAGCTCGGCTTCAAGCTCCCCAATCTTCTTGGCCTAGGGCGAACTTTTTTCTTTGATGCCTCCGAGTTGGGCCTCGAGTGATGACAGTTTGGCCGAGGTAGTCTCTTTTTTCGCAGCTAGGCGGTCCATAATAGTATACCATTTTAATGTAATAGTATAATGTTGAATGAAGAACATAAAATATGTTTTATTATTATACAATATACTATAATAGTATACGACACCTGCTATTTGTTAAATCACCTAGGTGCTATTGTGGAAAGCTAAAATCGTAGTGATAGTCCGAATTTTGTTGCTGATAATGAAAAAAAACAAAAAATTTCCACCAATGAAGAAGCTTTGAAGCTTTGATTTGAGAATTAAAAGCTTAATATAGTTATTTGGATTTTGAATTTGGATGAGTATTATTAAAGCTTGTTAAAAATGCTTGTAGGGATTAATATTGAAGTTTTAGTTCATTTAGAATTGTTTTGAAGTGGGTTCGGTGGTTCCACAAAAGTTAAAAAATTAATAACCTTGATCAAAGATAATTGTCGAGCCTCTCAACAATTAGGTTGCAATTCCGAAGAGTCATTGGCCACGTAAAGCTTGATTCGTCTTTTTGATATTACTGCTGAATATTCTTTTAACGAAGAAATGTTTAAGTTAAGTGGAATTGGGGATGGGTAGGGTCGGGTAAATAGTTTGGAAAAGGTAGAAGCGAGTAAATATTTTAGGTTGTGTGGGTATTTGTGTGAATTTATCCCATTGCCAAAAGACATATCTCATTTTGGCCCAATAATCCCACGTCAATATATAAGTTTAGTATTAGGGAAAAGACAGGAGTACTTATAAAAATTAAAATATTTACCCTTCTCTATCCATAAAAGAATTCTACCCATTAAATAATTAAAATTCTCTACCCATTTAATAAACAAACGCATATCTCAAAATAACTGCCTCAAGTTGCTAATGCCCTACCCATAAAAACGCAAAAACTGCTCAAAATTTCATAAAATTAACGCACAAATATTGAAATTTCCACCGGCATCTGTTGAAGATTTGAAGATCGGGGATCGCCACTCTAATTTGCAAGATCGGAAGTGTGAAAAAACAGAGCGAAGATGCCAATTCTCTTCAAAATTCAAGTTTTTCTCCTTAAATTTTTCCGATTTTGATTTCGCAGAAGTTTAGTGCTCAAACTTCCTAATTTTTAGCTGAAAATTTTGTTCTCAGTTTGGAGATCTGGAAAACTGGAGGATTGAATCATAACAATTGATTTGATTTCAAAAAATTTTCTGTTGAACTTCAGTATCTGACATCAAACACTATTGAAATTTGGATTGTCGAAATTCAATTTCGGACATATAACTTCGGAATCATGGAAAATATACTAATTCTGCTGCAACATAGTGGAGAATGGGATGATAACCATAATTTCATGAATTTTCATGTTGATGCAATTTTAATGAAGACCTGTTGGAAATTTGAACAATTTCTCAGAGAAATTGCAAAGCAACTGCAAAAGGACAACAACACAATAGTTATTCAGTATGCTATTGCTCAAGGATATCCACCAATTACAATATGCAGTGATATGAGTGTTAGTGTTTACATGGAATTGAAAAAATCAAGTGCAGGGATGACAACACTCCCACTGTGTGTGTCGTTTATTAAAAATACTATAGCTGCAAGCACCTCGAGTTTCGATGTTGCTACAATTTCATCAGAAATTATACAATTTGAAAGCAATGATGTGATTAGTTCTTTTGATGTGCAAGAAGGAGATGACACCAGTATAGAAATTGATGATTCAAACATCATAACTGATAAATTTCATCAAAAAGTTGGAAAATGACAAATTTACAAAGACAAGAACTTGCTGGCTCTCGTTATGAAACAGTATGCCGTTAGAGAAAAATGTCAATATCGAGTTAATAAATCATGCCCAAAAAGGTTCGTCTGCATTTTTTCAAGTAAAAATCTATGTGATACATATATAGTATATAAGTATGTTAAATCAGTATACTATGCGAGTATAGAATTTTACTGGATTTGTGCGTGTGTTTTTTATCAATAAGACACGATACCTATATAGTATATATGTATAATAAATCAATATACTATATGAATATAGAATTTTACTGGTTTGTATGTGTGTGTTTTATCAGTAAGACATGATACCTATATAGTATATATGCATAATAAATCAATATACTATATGAATATAGAATTTTACTGGTTTGTATGTGTGTGTTTTATCAGTAAGACATGATACCTATATAGTATATAAGTATGCTAAATCAGTATACTATATGGGTATAGAATTGTACTGGTTTGTCTGTGTTTGTTTTTGTCAGTAAAAGATGATACTGATATAGTATATATGTATGCTAAATCAATATACTATATGGGTATAGAATTGTACTGGTTTGTCTGTGTTTGTTTTTGTTAGTAAAAGATTATGCTGATATAGTATATATGTATGCTAAATCAGTATACTATATGGGTATAAAATTGTCCTGGTTTGTCTATGTTTTTTATCAGCAAAATATGATACTGATATAATATATAGGTATGCTATATAAGTATACTATGTGAGTATAGAAATGTATGGATTTGAGTGTATGATTTTTATCAATAAAATATGATACATAACTGTATTTGTATTATAAACAGGTATACCCTTGAATGCATGGATGAAAGATGCACTTGGAGACTTAAAGCGTCAAGTCTGCGAGCATCAAATCTTTTCAAAGCGGCAGATTTTAATTCTGTCCACATTTGTTTAAATGATAAGAGATTTTGTTCACAAAAGCAAGCTGTCTCAGCTTTTGTCGCAGTTGTGGTACAAGATAAACTTGTTGACCCGAAAACCATATATACACCAACAGATATCCAGAGAGACATCCAAAAAGCATATGGTATGGACTTAAGCTACATGCAAGCGTGGAGATCAAAAGAAAAAGCAATGCAGTTATTGAGAGGAACACCGAAAGAGTCATACAAAAAAATACCAACATATCATTATATGTTAGAGTACGCTAACCCAGGATCAGTGACACGACTACACACTGAAGGAGATGGGAGCTTTTTGTATGCATTCATAGCTATATATGCATCAATTAGAGGATGGATGTATTGTAGGCCAACAGTTGTAGTTGATGGAAGTTTTTTAAAGTCAACATACAGAGGGACCATACTCACGGCTTCCACACAAGACGCAGAGGGTAAGAAAAAAAGTTGTCTCAGAATCAGTATTGATTAATTGATGTAATTTACTTATTTAAAAATACAAATCAGGTACATTCAGTTAAATCAGCAAAAAAAATTCAAATATCATATGATACCAGTATGGTATACAAGTATGCCAACAAAGTATATAATTATTTTGCTATATACCTGCACCTACCTATGACTATACTATTATATGAAATGATAAATTAACATTGTGTGTTGTAAGTAATATTTTTTTCCTTTGGTTTTACAGGACAAATTCTACCCCTCGCATATGAAATTGTTGATTCGGAAAACGATGCATCGTGGGAGTGGTTCTTTGTGCAGTTTAGATAAACCTATGGACAAAGAGAGGGAATGTGCATTGTATCAGATAGACATAACTGTATATAGAAAGCAACTTCAATTGTCTATCCAGAAGTCCCTCATTGTGCATGTATGTTCCATTTGTGGAACAACATAAAAACGAACTTCAGGAAGAGCCAAAAACAAATTAAAGAAGTATACTTTGCATTAGCAATAGCATACACTGTTGAAGAATTCAACAGGCATATGACAGAGTTAGAAGCTATTGATACTAGAGTGAAAACATACCTGATGGATATTGGATATGATAAATGGTTCGGGGCGCATTACAAGGCAAATAGAACGATGACCATGACATCGAATATTGCAGAATCACTAAATGCAGCAAACAAGCACGCAAGAGACCTCCCAGTTGTGAATTTGCTTGACTTTATGACAACATTGATTCAGAAATAGAATTACACCAATCAGAAGGATGCCATGGAATCATTTATGAAGATCGGTGTAAAGTATGAAGAAATATTGGCAGATAATACCATCTTATCACAGACGATGACGGTATGCATTTTCAGAATCATTAAAACACTGCATGTACTGTAGTTTTACTTCTGCACCGTAGAGATTTCACTAAACAATTACATATTTTTATTTAAAAAATACTATTACTTCATACAACTAATAGATTTTCTTAATTAAAATTATATTAGGTGTTGCCATCAACTCAATTCTTACATTTAGTGATTGATGGCCAAACAAGCAATGTGGTGCGCCTACATGAAAAAAATTACACTTGTGGAAGGTTTCAGCTATACGATATTCCATGTCCACATGCAATGGCAGTTATACAAAAATTTCATATGAATTCATACAAGTGTTGCTCGAATTACTACAGTAAAGACTACTTGTTGAAAACATATGAGATACCAGTAAACCCTTTGCCTGATGAAACAACGTGGCAAATTTCAGAACATGTGTCTTCGCATGTGGTACTGGCACCAAAAGGAAAAATCAAACCAGGAAGACCTAAAAAGAAGAGAGGCATAGGAGGTTGGGAAGGAAATACAGTTACATGTGCACTATGCGAGAGCAAAGGACATAACCGAAGAACGTGCCAAAATATTCCAAAGAGAGATTGATATAATGCTTCAATTTTTTATAGAACTCATATATTGTACAATCTTTTCATTTGAATTTCAAAGAAATAAAATTCATGTATTGCACTAGACATATATTTGGTATGGTGATTCTTTTCCAGATTACTTTTTGAAAAAAAATTTATATGGCTACTTGTGTTTTCAAACTGTATTCCAAATTGCCAGTCCAAATTGTATTCCAAATTCATATTCAAATGGCTTAAGTACCTCAAACAATCTCGATATATTCAGATTCAAATGGAAATCCAATGGGAATGAATTCACAATCTATTTTCAGGATATGTAGCTTACTACAAGCGAGCAATTCAAGTTTCAGTAAGTTCATGAGCTTCCTATTAAGTATACTATGCGAGTATAAAATTTTACTGGTTTGTGTGTGTGTGTTTTTCTCAGTAAGATATGATACCTATATAGTATATAAGTATGCTAAATTAGTATACTATGCGAGTATAGAATTTTACTGGTTTGTGTGTGTGTGTTTTTCTCAGTAAGATATGATACCTATATAGTATATAAGTATGCTAAATTAGTATACTATGCGAGTATAGAATTTTACTGGTTTATGTGTGTGCGTTTTTATCAATGCACAATGCCAGTTGCCAGTATGATTTTACATGTCTTGATCCTGTAACATTTACTTTTTAATGTTCTCCAAGTTGGTTCTCCCTCAGTTGCTAAAGTGATTTAATTTTTCAGTTGTGGTTGGTAACAATTCTGTTTCGAAGGATTATTTCCACTGAAGTATGCTGCTGATTTTATGCATATTTCCAAGAGAAGAGGAAAAAATCCAGTTTGAGTGCTTCATTTTTTCAATATCCCGAGTTCTTTATGTTTTCATATCGTAAATAGTCATTCATACATTTGAAGGCCACAATACCATGATGAGAATAGGTAAAAGAAACAAATGATATTAGTCCTAGAGGCAATTAATCATCCATGAGCCAGAATTACTCAATAAAGTGGGTTATACATTCTTCATGCCCTCTTCTAAAGAGCCAAGAAGCTAGCTGTAAAGGATGGGAAAACATTGCTCAAAGAGCTGTTCCAAATTTGGAAGATAACTGCAAGGAAGTTCAATGCGTTGAAGTGGATTCTAACGCGAACAATACTAGCTCTGATAAACATTCATCACCTCGAAAGGGAGATCAGGAATCAAGTTCCATTGACATAGACCACAATACAGTTATAGCAACATATTGTACTATTACAATTGTATTCTTGGAACACACTTTAAAATATTAGCATTTTCACAATCTAATAATCACATCTGTAAAGTTTTCATGCTACGATTAACTAAAAACAAAAAGAGACCTATACTACTTCTTGCGCTTCTTTCCACGAGTATTTCTTCTTGCTACTGGAGCCTCAGATTCACTTGATTCGCCATTCAATTGCTTGTTCCTCCCATAGTGCCACAACAGTATACCAAACCTAGCTCGAAGACCATCCACATCAAAATTGTCAACAGGGATTGTAAGACCTTCAATAATGTACTCAGCAAAGCATGCAACATATACTCCACAATCTCTGAAATAAAACAAATGAATAGAATATAAAAATCGATTAGTAGTGAAAAATGTTAATATGAATGAGGAAAACAAAGTAAAAAAAAGTAACTATTCTTACGAATTTTGTTGTATTGGCAGATCTGTAATCAGTTCAATCTCAAAAGGATCAGTCAAGTCCTTTCCCAAGTGCACCATTTTGCACTACAATGTTACTCCTTTGGTTATAAAATTCAATGCTAACTAGAAATAGGGGATCAACACAGCATATGCCTCTGCCAGCGTTTGAATAGTTTTTTTGCGCTTTCGACTACGTAGCGAGTCATATACATAAAAACATCTCTTATGGAATGATACACACCCCAATATCCAATGCCACTCTTCTGCCAAATTAATTGGAAAGAGGACGTGATTAACCTGATGCCATGGAGTGTTGCAATACATCCTAAATCCTTTCATGTACTCAATGACATCGTCTGATCTATCAATCAACTGATCTTGTCTCCCGCCTTTTACAAACTCTGCGAAAACCCTTTGAATGATATTATTAAAAAGGGTATTTGTAGTTGTGACTTTGATTGGCATATTATCTCCATATTTTGCCTTCTTCCTAAGATAGTAGAATATAATATTCAAGTGTTGCAAAATAGAGAGCAAGAAAAAATGACTAACATTAATAATATGCATGAACTAATACAACAACAAAAATAAAAAGCAGTACACATACCGAACTAGACAGAGGCCTCCCATAATAGTTTAATGTATGAAAAAACATCTTATGTGATGACCCAAAAGGTCATCTTATGTAATTTAAGCCTTATATGTGTTTCGAGGCTCCGAGAGCCTCCGTTAGTCTCACCTTGTTATGCGTGCGCAGCCCGGGCGTGTAGCC
>ML262324.1:6144-25265 GCA_005239495.1 Nicotiana undulata
TATATATATATATATATATATATAGCACGTTACAAGTTTTCCTTACTTCATTTTCATATATCATGGTAAAGTTCCCAAAAATAAATACAATTTACAATTTAGTGGGACAAGAGTTTTAAAGGAAATACAACATAATCCACTAATCCTTCCAATACCCATACACAACCCACGTAAATGTCTACGGAGCCTCTAATGATACAAAAGACAATTATGATAATGCAAGCAACAAGGCCTCGGCTACTCAAAACGTGTAAGCATATAAACAAAAGATGTACTACATAAGCCGTGGAAGAAAAGGGGAGCTCACCAAGACTGTTGAGAAGAGGATGTGTATACAGCAAAAAATGGAGGAGGCCAATTTTGAGGTCTCTGTTGCGTCGAGCCCGAGCTCGAAGGGTCCGAAGTAAAATTCGATTCGATCTCGTAACATACACTTCGAGAAGTCACATTGAGGACCCGTCACGACCTACCTCGAGGCAGTGCAAAATTGATGACAGTCAAGAAAGAGCGGAAATTTCCCAAGGACGCGTGGTTAGGGCATATAAGATTTGTCAGATATAGTACACATTCGTACTAGGCCGTTATACAATTATACCAATAATACCCTTTGTCATAATTAGAATTGTACTATATTAGAGTTTTCCCCTCCTATATAATGGGGACCCCAATAATTTTGTAAAGGACACAATTCACTAGAAATAGAACCTTCTACTCTGCTTTTCTCGTTTAACATGCTCAAAACTATTTTTCAGATTTATTGTTCTTCATTTATTTCTCTTCATTTATTGTTCATAAATTACTTCTGTTAACTGACCTCGAGACCCCATAGGATACTAAGCTCGAGGCCCAGTCTTGTGACAACATTGTTTTGGCTATCACATTCTTCTTACTTACGCTTATTATTTCTTGATTATTAACTAGTATTAGAATAAATCACATATTTTAGAACCATAAATCACTTTTAATTGTTAATACCATTTTCAAAGTAAATAGTTTGGCGCCTACCATGGGGATAAAGATAATAGTGATTATTTTGGTGCTAGTTTTTTGATAACACAAGTTATTCTTCACACTTTTTCTTGTCCGAAGATTCTTTTATTTCAGGTAAAAATATGTCTAACACTGCAAACGCATCCGAGCATGGAAACAACAACGTTGGACTCCTTAGGGAAAATAGTGTGGAAACTTCAGGCGTCGGTGTACCACCGCTCAACCCTGGGGTAGCACCAGCCCCTATCCCGGACGACGTTGGTTCTCATATTGTTGTGCACGTCGATTTGGGCATTGATATTGAAGGAAGCATACGCGGAGGGGTCCAACCCGACGAACAAAGAACACAGGCTCGAGATGAATTAAGCCTACAAGTAATTTTTGAGATGTTGCAAGCACAACAACTTGCTATTGCTCGGTCATTGTCACGACCCAAAATCCATAAGGTCGTGATGGCGCCGGACACCACTGTTAGGCAAGCCAATCATTAACTAATTTAAAATAAATTCTTGTTTCAACATTTTCACAATCGTTACTTTTCACTTTAATACATAATATCTAGATGGAATCCAATTAAATAAAAACAACAGTCTATTTTCCACTTTAATAAAATACATCCCAAATACATCCCAGAACTCGGTGTCACAAGTACATGAGCAATTTCTAAGACTTTTTACTAAATACTACAAATCTTGTCCGAAATACAAGTTGGACAAGGACTTTAGAATAAAATAAATACAATACATAGAGGAAGAATCTGTCGGCTGCGCATCGCCTCCGGATGATGCAACTCACCTAAGTCTCCACACCAGCCTCATCGCTATGAAAGTACCAGTGCAACAAAATGCACATCAAGTGTAGCATGAGTATGAAAATAACGTGTACTCAGTAAGTATCCCGCCTAACCTCAGAGAGGTAGTGACGAGAGGTCGACTTTACACTCACTAGGGTCCAACAATATAATTTAACAATAAATGATAGCAGCAAAAGGCATACGAGGGTAATAAGATCAGTAAAACTTTAAAAGTAACTGCAATGCAATAAACAATGGAACTAAATAAATAATTTCTACTTCATTTTTCCCCCAAATATCTGTCAAGTCATTATCCATGAAATAATTTAACAATTGTCCTTAAGACAATTTAACAATTAAGGTCACAAGTGGTATATCATATGTATATATCTGTGCAATAAATGTTGAGGGTCGTTCGGCCCGAACCAACAATAAAAGTAAACTGTGCACTACAGAGGGTCGAACGGCTCGAACCATAAGTGCATCTTTGACATAAATGATCATATCTATGCAATGCCGAGGGTCGAACGGCCCGAACCATAAGTGCATCTTTCAATCCCACTGTGGCGTACGGCCCGCTCCCATGAGAGTGGGGGAAATAACACTCCATTCGTGGAATGTAAATTGCGAAGCGGTCACATGCACATACAACATTTTCATAAATTACCTTCAATGAACAATTTCTTTAAGTTTTCTATGATCTTAGGAAATACCAAAATTTCATATAGCATGGCATAACAGTAGCTACGCACAAAATTTCGTCACCTCGTGCATACGTAGCCCCCGCAAAAAATAGCATATATTAATTTAGTTCACCTATGGGGACAATTCCCCCTCACAAAGTTAGAAAGGAGATTTACCTCGCTCTGAAGTTCCATAACCGGCTTCCAAGCCCTTCCAACAACTCAAATTGATTCACAACGCCCCAAAACTATCCAAATAACGGGCAAACAAATGAAAATATACTCTAATACTTATAACAATTCAATTTATATAAATTCTCATCTCCGCTCGGAAAGTTGACAAAAAATGCCCTCGGGCCCACGTCTCAGAAACTGACGAAACTCACAAAATCCGACAATCCATTCCGATACGAGTTCAACCATGCAAACATTATCGAATTCCGACATCGGATTGACTTTCAAATCTTAAATTTTTGTTTTTGGAAGATTTGCTAAAAACATATTTTTCTTCAATAAATTCATGGATTCATGATGTAGATCAGTATGGAATCATGAAATATAATCAATATAGTATAAGGAACACTTACCCCAATGTTTTCCCGTGAAAATCGCCCAAATATTTCCCAAGAACCGTGCTCCAAAAATCCAAAACGAAATGAAGGAAATGAGCATTTTTGGTCCTTAAGTTTCTGCCACGCCGTCACTAAAAGTCCATTTTCGTCACTAAAAGTCAACTAGAAACAGCTTTACCAGCCCCCTGTTCAATCGATCATAACTTTCAGTACAAATGTCCATATGATGAATGGTTTAATATTATGAAAACTAGATTTCAAGGGCTACAACTTTCTTGTTTGCCAAATTTTCAGATTCTTTATAAATTTCGAGATATAAGCTTTCAAGGTAGGCCCTCGCATAAGAAATATCTGGGGAAAATGCAAAAACAGCTTTACATGCCTTCATTCAATCGATCATAACTTTATGTACAAATATCCAAATGGTGAATGGTTTATCTTTCTGGAAACTAGAATGCAAGGTATACAACTTTCATCTTTTGCAAAATTTCAGATTCCTTATGGATTTTGATATGCCTCCAAAAGCAGCTCCACGATGCACCAGTTGCTGTCCAAAAGTGCAGCAGAATTTCTGCACTTTTTTCTTCTTCTTTTTTTCTCCGAAATTCATTTCGTTAACTTTCAGAAATTCACCCGAGTCCCTCGGGACCTTAACCAATTATACCAACATGTCCCAAAACCTATCACATCAAACAATATCAAAATCATGAATCGCACCCCAATTCAAGCTTAATGAACTTTAAAACTTGAAACTTCCACATTCGATGCCGAAACCTATCAAATCACGTCCGATTGACCTCATATTTTGCACACAAGTCACATTCGACATTACGGACTTATTCCAACTTCCGGAATTTGAATCCGACCCCGATATGAAAAAGTCAAACTCTCGGTCAAACTTGTCAAAAACCTTCAAATTTCTATCTTTAGCCAAATGACTTCAAAATGACCTACGGACATCCGAATTCACTTCCGATCGCGCTCCCAACTCCAGAATCACCATACGAAGTTATTCCCAGACTCGGAATCCCGAATGGACATCAAAATCACAAAAATTCACTTCAACCCAGACTTATGAAATTTCTTCTAAAATGCTAACTTCTACAATTTGTGCTAAAATGCTCCCGGGTCATCCAAAACCCGATCCGAACATATGCTCAAGACCAAAATCATCACACGAACCTGCTGGAACCTTCGAATCCTGATTCCGAGGTCGTTTACTCAAAAATCCAATCTTGGTCAATTCTTCCAACTTAAGGCTCCCGAAATGAGAATTTTCTTTCCAAATTGACTCTAAACTACCAGAAACTCAATTCCGACCACGCGTACGAGTCATAATACCTGAAACAAAGCTGCTCACGGCCCCAAACTGTTGAATGACGATCTAGAGCTCAAAACGACCGGTCGGTTCGTTATATTCTCCCCCACTTAAACATTCGTTCGTCCTCGAACGTGCCAAGAACTACGCTGAAGTTGTCTCAAATCCATGTTTAACACCTCGTGCACCTTCCCGTGCTACCACAACCCAGTTGAGTATACGTGCTCGAACAATTCTGAAGATATCCTCATTTATCCATAAAATAAGCTCTGAACTCGGTTCCAACACCGAAAATTCTATGTCAGGCATGTTTCTAATATATGAACACCGTATCAACTACCACACGATGCACCAGAACACAACTGTGTACCTTTGCTGAATCAGCACCATACACCGCATAATCCATCATCTAACCACAATGACGCTCCCTGAACCTTAATAGCCAAAATTCCACGAATCAGATGCTCCCAATGCACCTTATGATATATATATACATCCTGCGATAATGTTGACGATACCACCACAACATAAGAGATGTGTAGAAATTCCTAACCAACTGCAGAGTTAACCAAACATTGAATCTATCCCCTTGACTAAAGTCATCATCTCATTATGAACCAAATAATGGAAATTTTCCTATAATATACTTCACATAATATTATTGCACCGATCCCTAATCCATACATCTCGTCTCACCCAGTATGAATTGCTCAGTCAACAAATCACCCCCAGACATGACCATCGGTCTCACACGATGCCATAATGCACCAATATGCCACAACTCGAACATGATACATAAGGAAATGACTTAGGAAGGGACTACTCGACTCACGCAACTAATATGAACTTCCCTAAGAAAATAGGAAGTAAAACACAAGAAAAATAATTATAGGGAACCGTACTCAACATCACACTGTTGCGGCGTGCAACCCGATCCAAATAACATACCCGTGGTGGCGTGCCACCCGATCCCATCATAAGATTTACATAAGGAAATATACACGGAGCTGAATTGCTCACTATTATAAATTACTGAATATAGGCTCACACGCACGCTAAGTGCATAACATCATTCTGGGGAGACTGATAGAGCCATATGCTACAAACTCAAGCACAACTGAGGTGCGATATATAAAATCTGAATCTCGAGAGCCATCCCGCTCACATAGCCTCATCACTACGCGGAATCTCAACACATAAGAAATTACCTAGTCATTTCACAACTCACACAGCACGATCATAATATACCTAAATTTGACGAAGACGGAACAACAGCTAATATTCCAACACCCCTCCTTAAGGAGCGTTATACAGAAATGGACATACTTGATTCACGTGAAGCCCACAATCACATTGAATCAATTCACAACCCTCAAGCTGATCCCGCTCATACTATACTAGGCTAATAGCTTCACCTGGGTCCATAATACCCCAATTCCTCTTATAATACACAAGAATAACCATCATAATCGGGACAAACACCCCACAATCCACAATCAACTGAACCGAACGCCTTCCAGACATAAATTCTCAATTAAGAGATATTACACTTCTTTATACTTGGTCTAATTCTTCGACCAATCAAGTGACTTCATGTCACAGTTATACAATCTTCACGCGGTCATGCTCCCACGGCCTTCCACACAAGGTAACAAGTATGCACATCCATACCACCGACCAGCCTAAGGCTGTAGAACAATTCAAGGACCAGTAACCAGGATACAAAGCCTCTTTCACCAAACACCTAACTCAGATGACACTGAACACAACATCCGTTTATTCTAAGCATTCACATCCCTCGTTATTGCTCCTCCGATCTCATGACATCCTTGTTAACACCGAACCGCAATCCGAATCTTACTTCCAGCTCCACACTGACTACTGCACCCAACATGCTGATATGGAGTAGCATAGGAGTTCCATCATACTTCCTGAACCGCTAATAGGGTGAACACTTCATCACATAGAAACCTATACTTACCTCAATTCATGAGAACCATAACAACACACGAGCGAATTCTGACAATCACAATACATGCAAATCCTTAAGTAGTGGTCTGAACCACCATAAACCTTCCGGGATCTGCCTATACTTGACAGGACATAGCACTTGTATGCTTTCAATTAAATCTTTTACGACGGCCGACATGCCCCACACACATCTGCACAAACCAAACACATACTCAATCACACCTAAGGAACTGATCACTATCGTAGATGTGCCATTTCAACCATGGCTAGCCAATCTATCTTCTTTAATCATCCTAATTGCCTCAGAGATAGTAGTAACTTCCTTCAACTCATAGTAAACGCAACCCTCACTCATCCCAAGTGACCTTGATTAACGAGACCATGTTGCCTAAATCCCGCAACCCGTCTCTTACCCTCCTGGTAAACTTTCTACAACCCAGAGTTTATTTCTCTCACTCCTCCAATACTATCCTACATGCTGAAAATAACATAGAAGACTCCAACAATTTTCCCTTTCTCAGAAATTACGCTGCAAAAGCTCGATTCTTAATCATACTGCTTCTCGAAACCCTTAAACACCGCATTCTCTAACTTCCAAATTTACTAGGACTGCTGTTGAGAGTCACCCTCTCTCACTGGCCCCAAATACAATCAACTCCAAGGATATTCTAGCACATGAACATGCTCTCAACGAAGCACGTGACTGAGTCACTACCCTTACAACTTGCCTATGCCTTAAGCATAAATTCTGAATCTTACAAAGCCTAACCCTGGTCTAACAGGGCCAACGTTTGCACACATTCATCAAATTCCACGCAAAATCACCATTTTACTCCTTTCCCCTTAGCTGTAATAACTTTTCAATACGCCAACAATCCGCAACCCCATGAGAACACCATCCTACAACCCAACTGCCGGTGGTGGGACTCCCCCACTTAGCCAGAAGCTACTCTTGCACCACTCTAGATCCTGCTGAGATCGCTTCTCCTTTGTTGACATGACCTTGCTCAACCAATCCGTCCAATTCTTCTGAATTCTCATGTTAGAATTCCCCAAATACTCAAATTCTGTAGCACCATTCACACATTCTGCCTCCTACCGAATAGCCATTAGGATTCCTCGCAAAACTTGCCAACCACACAACCGCTAACCTACTCACAGGAGATAACTCACCTGTGGAAATCACCAACTGACACCTTCATACAACGCTAAAATGCACACTCTCTGCAACATCAATACCCCATCCTAAGCCTGCTCTCATTCACCAACTTTGCCCTTCCGTCCGCTCCTCATGGACATCTACTAAATGCGCTACAACATCTTCAAATTCACTACTATGCTTCCGAACTCCCACTTTGGTTAACCTCATTCCTTTAAGCACTACCTGACTTCCTTCTCTTACGCCTAGCCTTTTATAAATGGAACCACCAACTAGAACTTTTAACAGATCTTCCTTCATCGTATGCTGCTCAATTGCTGCCTCAATTCCATATCATCCTCTACAACACCTGAAACAGCAGACCATCATAACTTCGACTCCCCGAAGACCATCTCTCTCGAGCTGCCTTCATTATCAACACTTATCCAGTACTGAACCACCACACCTCACGGTCTCTGACATTCGCTTCTTCAATACTACTTCACAACACTCTGACCCAATGCAACCGAAGAACTATGACACCGATGAACTTAACACATTCTAATCGATCAAAACAGCGATACCACATCACAGATGAAAACTCTACCTCACTTTATAACACCAAGTCTTATTACTTTATCCCCCAGACTTGAACATTCATAGTCCAATTTCCCTTCCTCCGCCGGAACTAAAATACAAAAATCTTAAAATTACGCTCTGAGAAGACCTCTCTTCAAGTTATTCATTACCCCGACATATGGGAAATCATTCTACCATCATATCAACGTCGCGCGATAACCAATTGTAAGTATCATAACAATCCGAGCATAGCCTCAAAGTTCTCAGAAACACAACAACCGAGCTGAAACAACATAATATTCTTCTACATGGCAACAACAACAGCCCCAACCAACTACACATGGAAAAAATCTCGCACCATATCTGTAGCACCATTTTAATTCCTCAAATCCACGTTTCATAACAAGCACTTCGCGATGTATAAGATTGAGTAGGAAGAAACATATGCATAAGCCTCAAAGGAATCGAATCGCACGATGGGGAATCAAGAAGAGAAGTACTCCTAACAGCCCTGTAGCCTGTCGAAGATAACAGCCTTAAAGCTGGAGATATCTTCTATAATGAAAGAGAAGAAAGTTGTATTACCTTTTTATATCAAGTATAGAATTTCCACTAACTCAAGTGTCAAAGAGATCTCCCTGCACCGGCCACATCGCGTAGGGGAGGAGGGGGGGAACTGGCGTAATTTGATCAAATATAATCACCCATTTGCCCCTTTGTCCTCATAATGTGCCGTTAGGCGATTGATTGTGCTAAAACCTTATTAATCTTCAACTTCATATGTGAATGAAAGAAGGGTGTAATATTCATGATTGAAATGCATATATGGTTTGTGTCTGGGAGGTTCCAATTGAGTTTTGTATGCTAAAATTAATATTTTGCAATTGTTGAATTTCTTCTGCAACAATTTTGAAAATAGTGGTTATGTCCTCAAGTTCGTCCATAAATTTTAGAATTCCTTCAAAACTTCAAAACATCATATCTTACTCATTTTAGAACAAATTGGGCGATTCAAAAGGCTATTTTGGGAGGAGTTGTGCAAGCATTATGTTGGGCTTGTCAAAAATAATTTTTGTGATCATCTAGCATCTGACTCGAGTGGGGAACTCTGCTGCATTGTTTTTACTTGTTTCGGGATTTAATCACTTTTTCTCACAAAAATTTGGAGCTCGGGAAGAGATTTTTTTGAGGAGATTTTCATTATCACTTTAAAATGTGAATATTTAAAGTGAAATTTGGGATTTTTGTCTAAGAGATAACAAAAGTGTATTTTTGGGATTTTAAATACCAATTTAAACTTGAACTTGAAAAGTAACCACATATTTGGACTCGACACGTTATGTGTCATCCATATTTGGTATTGGTTCCATATTTCGTGCACGCGTCCCCAGGTTTACTTCTGTTGATTTTTTTTAGAAATTTATCAAAGATTGGAACTTTGTTGATTGGGATAGGATACTATATCATTTTTTCACTTCCATGGATGATGTTTAGCTTGGATTTTCATGATTGGAGGGACACGATTGAGGTTGAAGATTAGTCAAGATGAGGTTAGTGTCCTTCCTAGCATTGTTTATGAATTTTCCTAATAAATAATATTGTTTGCTATATGCGGGGGTGATGCATATGCAATATGACAAGCATATATGCATGTGCCAGGGTTATCCAAGCTTAGAGAAGATTATATGCTTCTTTGTGCCTTGTTGAACCTTGTAATTTTTTTACTTACGTCTTACTTGATTTCAATGATAACATGAGTACGAATATCTATGTTAGAGATCATATTTTTATCTTATTACATCTTTATTAAATATGATGAACTAAGTTTTGAGATTGTAGATGTACCTAATTTGGTCGTAGCAATACCTTTATTATGAATACATATCTATATCCGTTATTCTGGTGATACTTGGGTTCTATATTATGCGGGATATCATGTTTAAGTTTTATTGAGATACTTGAACATTATGATTCTTGAAATATTTGCTCGCCTACTGGTGCAAAAGCTGTGATTATATCCCACATGGTGTATTATGCTTAATCACTATTCTTGATATTATTTATGCTTCCAACCTTGCTTAGCAATTTTTATATATACTTGGTGAGGAAGAATGAATTGCACGAAGAGTAAATCCCTGTATGCGAGGAAGAGTAATTTTTGCACGAAGAGTGTTTATGTACTTCTTGATGTTATTAATATTAATGGAAAACAAAGGGTGTTTCTGTGCAAGCGGAGATCAGAGTATATGACACGAAGGGTGTTTTCATGAAAGTGATGAGAGTTATGGCACGAAGGATGCTTCCGCGTAGGAGAGGACGAGGAACATGCATTACATTTGTGTTTTCTTTCCCTCACGTACGTATTGATGTCTTTTATCTAGATTGTTATGGCTTTATATATGCTTATTTTCTTTGTTGGTGTCACCTCTATGCCTTCTACTTTGTTGTTATTATGATATCTATGTCGTCTATTTATTTGTTATTGTTACATACATGCTCCTTTTATGCCTTCTATCTCGTTTGTTGTTGTTGCGTTTATACCATCTAACTTGTTTATTATTGGTATCTATATTCTTCTACTTTATTTTTCACTGTTGCATCTATGACTTCTACCTTTACCGTTTCCTCTATCTATATGTTTGATGTTCGGTCAAAAATGCATATATTTATCCATTATTATCTCATATTATAGCACTTTTTAATTGTAATTTGAGTATTAGTTCTTTTATTTTGTGCTTAATATTATATTTTAACTGTGTAGGAATAAAGCGGAGTGAAGATAAAGAGATTTGGAGCATATTTGAATAAAACGTGAAAGAAAAAAAAAGGAAATTATATTAATAAAATAAGGGGGACACACCTTGGTCTTTGTCCCCCCCAAGTGGAGACAACAAAAGATGTATAAAACAATGGCATTCAAAATGCAATTCAAAATGAAGTAACGCCCGAGCAAAATTGCAAAACGTAAAATAGACACTGTTTTCAGCGCCAGGTCCAGCGCTGGGCACTGGTCTGGACGCTATATTGCGTGGGTTTTCCTACATCGTCTTAGACAAGGTTATTTCAGCCCTACACGACTCCAACTCATATAAAAGGGGTCCTAAACCTAATTTGGAGGGGATCTAACATATTTTGAAGGAGAATTCACGTGGAGGAACATACACCACGCTTGGAGGAGGCTTCTAACTAGAATTTCTTCTCTTCTTTTCTTTTAATTTTATAATTTATTAGTTCTAGAATTTTGGGTGCTACATGAACGTTGTAGTTTGAAGCATGAATTATTTTTATTATTTTATCATATTGGTTTATTTATTCAATCTTGCGCTTAATTATTTGATTGCTTGATCACCAATTGAATACTACCTACAAATCTAGGATTGAACTCGGGAGCGAATTTGTAGTTAAGATAGGAATATACCTAATCGCCTTGCTTGGTTACGATACAGGAATTATTAATGCATCCTTGTTAATCCTAATTCCATAGGAATATATGTGTTAGGTTAGCTTGAATAGGCGAGTTGTACTTCGGGAGAAGGCTACGAGTAATATTAAATCTGTCAACCAATAAACCAGAAAAAGTAATTAGACGATTTAAGTGGAAAACTGAACGGGATTATTAGCTAACCAATAACTTTAGAATATCGGCTCATATTGAATTCGTCTCTAAAATTTTCCCAACTTGTTTTCTTTGATCTCTTAATTTGTTACTGTAGATTAATTTTAGTTAAATATTCATACTTTAGGAATCGCTTGAATAGATTAATTATTTGGGTTTAATTTAGTTGATAGTTAATCACAAGTCCCTGTGGGTATGATATCTGGACTTATAATCCTATATTACTTGTCGACCAGGTATACTTGCGTGTGCATTTGGGAGCAACAATGCTTCTACCTTTACCGTTTCCTCTATCTATATGTTTCTACCTTATGTGTTATTGTTATCTTTGTACCTTCTACTTTATTCTTACTGTTTGTTTTCTACCTGGTTGGTACTTTTATACATATGCTTGGTAATAATGAAATAAATGCAAGAAGATTGTTGCCTTTCCATTTGATTTGACATACATACATATACTTGGTGATGATGAAATAAATGCACGAAGAGTGTTGTCGTGCCGTTTGATTTGATACCATGAACATACACTTTTAATTTTGCGGGTTGTATACATCGCTTATTTTGTTTCCTAGATACTTCTCCTTCATCGCGGACTTGATTTACTTATAATGGTTAGGTTGCTATGTTGTGTAACATGCATGTCCCTTCTTTATTTGACTCTTTCATTGTTACTTGTTTCCATCCTTATAATTTGCTCTTATGAACTGCACAAGTTAACTAAGTGAGTATTTTTTATTTAAAAATCTTGCCACTACTTCACCGAAGTTAGCCAAGATGCTTACTGAGTACATGGGTCATTTGTACTCGTAACACTTTTACACTTTGCGAGCATATTCTAGAGCTGAGTCTCTAGGGTAGTCGAAGCCTAGCATTGAAGACGTACCAAGCATTCCACATACAAACTACCATTTTATCGTGGTAGTTTGAGACTTATATTTCCGTTTATGTAAATTTCAAATTGATGACATCTCTTTCTTCAAAACAGAGTTGTATTCTTATTCTTATTCACTCATAATTTGTACTACCAGTCCTCGAGAATCGTGTATTAAATTTCTGCCTTTTTATTCAAAACTTATTCAATGTTTCATGTTTAGACCGTTAATTATTGGTTGTCTTACCTAGCGGTTGAATTAAGTGTCATCATAACTTGGTGGGATTTAAGCCATTAATTAATGTCATGACAAAAGTTAGACCAGGTGAAGTACAAGAAATGGAAATTAAAGAGAAGAACGATCTTGGCTCGAAGACAACCATTTTTGAGTAAAGTGCAATCTTAACTGTCCTCTAACTTATAAGAATATTCCTAAATCATTAACCAAAAATATGAAGTTGGCTTTTAGATATCCAAATAAATAAATAAATATTTGTCCCCCTCTATTGAGCTAAACGTTCAATTGAATAAAAGAGATAATAAGAGTGTTAGAGACATACCATTCCTTACAAAAACAACTACAAACATAATATTAAAGAAATTACAAATACCTATGATGTGGTTGGGCATGATCAAACATTTTGGAGGATACAAACCCATTATGATCATCGGAAAAGTCACTTGGGAGACTCCTTATGAAGGTAAGTGTAACATTGATGGTGCTTCAAAGGGGAATCCTGGACCTATTTCACTTGGCTTTTTTGTGAGAGATGATGCAGGAGACTTGCTGTATGCAAGGGAAGTGGACTTAGGGGTAACTACCAATGTTGTAGCTGAGGCATAGGCTATTGTAGAATGGCTGGAATAATGTGTTGAACATTATCTTAATATCCTCCCATATTGGAGACTGATTCTTTAGCATTGAAGAAGGTAAATTAAGGGGAATGGGATCCACTTTGGTGCATAGTGGCAGAAGTGCAGAAGATTAAGGAGATGAAGGATTATTTCAATGTGATCTTTCAACATGTGTTCAGAGAGGGCAACATTTTCGCAGACTTTTTAGCTAACATTATTTTCTCTTTTGCAGGTACAACTCAGTTTCACTCTTTCTCAGAACTTCCTAGTGCAGGGAGGAGGCTAATCAACCTTGACAAATCACAAACTCCTAATCTTAGAGGTAAAATTGCCAAAAGAAAAACTCCTGACTGATGAGTATGCTAGGTTTGTTAATGCCTAAGCTTTCTTGTTATCTTATTATGCTTATATTTTGTATACTGTTAGGGTATTTTACAGTGGTATTAGCACATTATCATGCTCATTCTGGTAGTATTCTAATGGTATATGGAGATTCTTATGCAAGCAGGCAGTGGATAGTTTATCATATAAAGGCACAACATATCCTAATGTCTAGCTTTAGGACAATGTATGTCCTTTGCATTGGCTACTCGATAGATATTAGCTACATGTTATTCACTCAGCTGGATCATACTTTGTACCTTATCAGTGGTTTCTGAAGCTCCAAACTATGGTGAGCATGACTTAGGATCCAATGTTGGTAGTTTATTGAAATGCAGAAATGGTACTTGTATACAGGCTGCTGCTGACAGTTCATGCAACAATCTACATGTCTCTTGGCCTACTCTGCAGACATTCATAGATACAAGAAAGAGAAGACTTCAAATCAGAGGGTGGATGCTCATTCTGATTGCATACGCATACTATTTGGATGCATGGTCAGTCCCAGAAGTTTTGGTGGTGGTTGGAGATTCACATTTGCCTTTTCCTTTGGAATGCAAAACTTGGCACCCGATGAGAATGTTAGAGGTGCTACTTTGAGTATTTGCTCTTGGCTCGTGGATACACACACCATCATATGTTGGGAGTTGTCTATGATATCACTTGTAATAGTTAGCATTAGCCTAGGATCTTTAGCTTTGGTGTTGGACAAATTATACGCTTTGGATCCTTGTTTTTGGATTATTATTTATATATTAGCCACTGGGCAACTAGCCTAGTAGTATATTTGCTATAAAAAAATTATAAAATTACAAATGTCTTTGTTTAAATGCATTTTTGGGAATACATTCCAAACATAATGACTCAACATGCCACAAATAAAGAAAGAAAGAAAGAAAGAAAGAAAACAAAACAAAAAATGATTAAATATTCTCCATTATCCCCTTCTGTGAGGTCGGCTTCACCGGCAAAATTCGGATTCTTTTAGCCACCTTCACGAAATCTCTGTGCAAACAATAAGGATTATAGTACATCATTAGCTTCTTATAAAATTTGAATGCTCATATCAGAACAGTGAAAGCAATACCGGAAAATGCTTCTGGAAAAGTAAACAATTATTCTGGAGTAGAAATTGAATATATGCATCACTTAGAGGTTGGAACTTCACAAGTCTTAGCTTAGGAGAATTCAAAATACTCTTGACTGTGACCTCTGACAAGTCAAATCTTATTCGACTATGCTTCACCACTTTTCTCTTACCAGAAAAACTTTACATCTTTGGTTGGTTTTATGAACATAATTTTAGGTTTGGAGAACCAAAGCTTTGGTCGTCTGATGTCTGTTTGGAAGTTTTCAAATGAGTTAATACTTTAAAATTGTCTAAACTATACAATATTTCTCAGTTTCATTCCTAAACTATCTCCAGTCCTCGAGAACCCCCTGAATTATATCCCCTTCATAATAAAATCCTGTCTCATTCATACTAGTGTGTGTGATACACTCTCTATATTATTTTTAAAACTGTCCATGTGGCAATTCACGTGGATATTTAATTACGTTAATCTTAAAAACAAGCTTAATTAATATATGTTAATCTAATTACGTGGAAAAAAAAAAGAGAAGTTTGTTGCACAGTCCGTCTTTTACTCTTCTCAAAGTATGGTCACTTTGCTCCCATAAGAAAAATTCTCTCACCGAAGATGAGAGACACTTTCTCTAAGTAGCGATTCTCTTCATTAATCATGGTTTCTACTCCCGATTTCTCAATCCATTGTTGCTGATATTCGAAATCAGAATAAAATCTAGGGTTTTGTGATTATTTTTTTGAGATTTGTGATTTTTGTCAGTAAATAAAGATAGAGAACAAGATGAAGAACAGAAATAGAGAAGACTAGTAAGTATTCAAATATTGAATTCGTTGTCCTAACTCTGTTCTTACCTTGTTATTAGTAATTTGTTTTGTTAAAAAAGATTTATGCCTTTTCCTTTTTGTTGGGGATTTCGTGCTCCTTCTTTCAAATAAATTTGGGTAAGAATGAAGGATAAATAAAACGAGAAAGATAAGGAATAAACTTAATAATAATAAGAGGGAGAGAATTTCAAATGGATTACGATGAAGAAATGGAGAGGAACTGTGAAAAATGGAGAAGAAATGTGTAATATAAAGAAAAGAGGAGAAAATATAAGTTTTAAAAGAAGGGGGCTAATGTGTTAATTGCTTACAGGTGGGCCCATTTTAATGGTTATTGTCACCCTTCACGCGCTTTTAGGCGATTTACTTCACACAATATGCCACAAAAGAGACGGAAGGTTTTATTATAAAGGGGGATAGAAGGGGTTTTGGGGGATACGCGATTGTTTAGGTAGGAAACTGACAAATATTATATATTTTAACCGGGTTTGAGGTATTAACTCTTTTCAAATCTACAATGAAGAAACATTTCAATTTTCTATCAATTTGCTCTTAGCTAGCCAAAAGGTCTTTTGTTCTTCCGATCCTTCATATTGATATCACTCACTTATATATAAAAAAAGGGAAGAGAATTTCAATTTAACAAACCTTAATCAGAAATCATCCACATTTCCCCTAGAATAAAACTAAAAGAATCTTTTCTCGAAACAGAATGGACATTCTTCAATCCTGGATGTCTTGTTAGTTCCTAGTACATAGGCAATGTTTTGTGTAAACCAGACAAATAAATTCATTTTTTTAAATAAAAGAAGAATATGAAATATGAAGAATATTTTTTTTCCAAATCAATAAAACGTCACGTAATTAAAGATTTATCTCTGTGTTCGTGTGCGCATATTCCCTCTCATCTCTCATCTTCTTTTTTTCCTTTTGGTAAATCCGTTTTTTGTGTGTGTGTGTAATGTCAAAGGGAGTATACGAAATTGAATTACTTACTTCCAGTTGAGATCACCAACAAGGAGGAGGTCATTTTCCATGTCTTCATAAGCAATAAGGTAACCAGGAAGAGCATTTGAAAGATCAAAATCTTGAGATGATGAACACTTGGAGTCATCAATGTCACCACTATCTATAAACATCTGCCTAAGTGCTTTAGCAAGGCTTCTGTAGTTGGCATACTTGTGAAGGCTTATCCTTTGGCAAATTGAACGTCCTTCGAGTACCACTGTCACTGCTGGAATCACACTTGGATCATCTTCCTCAAAACTATTCCTATTAGGCTTATTCATGAACAAATCACTGTTGTGACTACTGTTCATGTGATGATAGTATTTTTCTAAGGCTGTGAGTCTTTTCTTTAATGATTCTTGCCTTTGTGACTAAGGCTGTTAGTCTTTATATTACTAAGTTTTTGTATAGATGAGAGAGAGCACAAATGTCGGGTGGTGGTCTGAGACAGCCCTAAATTTGAGCTATCGTTTTCAGATTCCAAAGCATTATTAATTGGTTATGGGAAATAATTAATTTTCAGAAGAAAAAAACTTTCAGTCTTCTTCAGTCCCCCTCCTGAGGGTAAACCGACTTGTCCCTCTTGGACCTGATTTGAGCTGATAGAAACAAATCACAGACAAGAAAGGTGCATTTAAAAGTCATGTGATTAGTTGCATTTTTGCCAGAGAAATTGGTAGGTTAGACCAAATATTACTTTTAAGGAGTACTCCCTCCGTTCCAATTTATATGAATCTGTTTGACTGGACACAGAGTTTAAGAAAAAATAAAGACTTTTGTAATTTGTGGTCCTAAACAATTTAAAAAGGGTCCAGAGTATTTGTGTGGTTCTAAAAGCTTCTTATTAAGGGTAGAATTGTAAATTTAACCAAAATTGATTCCAAATTTAGAAAGGGGTCATTCTTTTTGGAACAACTAAAGAAAATAAGTTCACATAAACTGGAACGGAGGGAGTATAATTTAAGGTGGAGCAATTTGGGGCCTTAAAAGGGTTATGTAAAATAATTTGGAGGGCACACCCAATAATATGATGAGGCAGTGGGTGAGGCAGGATCTCCGCGAAGGGGGTTCAAAAAGAAAAAATTTAAAAAAAGATTGGAGTTAGTGGGAATTGAACATGACCTTACACAAGTTTTGAACCCTCTTGACCACTAAGCTATACTTTTGGGATGTGTCAAGGGGATTCGAAACTTATTATATAGAGGTAAAAAATAGATTTTGCCTTACAAATGCAGTGTAATTTTTCGGCCGAACCCCCTTACGCCCCCCTAAATCCGCCCCTGTGATGAGGAGGGTAGTCACACCAACTCTCCTTATCTTACTATTGTCTCGATATTGCTTGGATTACATTTTTATAAGTAATGAGAGTATAAGGTATTTTACACTATAAGTATGTTACGTTCCGAAATCCCAGTCGCGGGGTCATAATGACGCCTAACACCGAATGTCAGGCTAGCCAACATAACATGTAATACAAAATAAAGAAAAGCAATAAATAACTGATAATTGGTCAATATCATAACATAAACCCCCCAAGATCTGGTGTCACGAGTACATGACAATTTAGATTCAGCTAAATACAAGGTCTCAAAAGAAATACAACACTGTCCGAAATAAAATCGAAATAGTACAATAGAGATAGAAAAGTGAATCTAGGGTCTGCGAACGGGGTGCAGCTCTACCTCGAAACACTCACTGGTATCCACTAAGCGCCTCCCGGAACTTTGCTGGTAGAAACGTCTAAATATACACAAGAAGTGCAGAAGTGTAGTATGAGTACAACCGATCCCATGTACATAGTAAGTGTAGAGTCTAACCTCGACGAGGTAATGGCTAGGCTAAGACGAGTGTAACGACCCGATAGGTTATTTTGAGTACTATCCCTTATTTTAATGTTCCGAGACCTCACATAGCTTCATTTGATGTTATATGACTTGCATGCGTGGTTTGTGTTGTTTTTCAGAAAGTTTTTACATAAAAGTTTAAAGAAAATGTGATTTTTGGCTTCGTTACAACTTGAGTTGACCACGATTAACGTTCTTGGTATACAACCTCGGATTGGTGTTTTGACGATTCTGGTAGGTTTTTATAAAATATTTTGACTTGTACACACGTTTGGTTGGGGTCCAGACTGATCAGAGCTCGTTTCACCGCATTATGTGAAAGATTGTGACAAATGAGTTTTCAAGTTGAAATCTTGAGTGTTGATGATCGATTCTTATTATTTTATGTTAATTTGATGTTTTGATGTAGAGATCAAGTTTATATGATGTTATTACAATTTTTGCAAGTTTCATCTTGGTTTCGGACCATTTAGAGATTGCAAGTTTTTCTGATGGTTCTCAGTGCTTCGAGATCGTGAAGGGAAAATTTGGGGATGTGGCTGGTTACTCTTTGCGAATGGGATGGATTGGGGGGGGGGGGGGGGGGGGTT
>MDKH01158108.1:0-15614 GCA_005239495.1 Nicotiana undulata
AACGATCGGAGCATCTCATTCAGCCACACAAGAGACTCGAGGTAGACCCGCAAACGTTCGTGGGCCTTGACGTCACCTTCTACTTTCCACTTTCAGCTCTATCTACCTTGTATTTCAAAGACAGTCTTATATACTTATTTCAGACCTTTTGTTTTTAGTAATCTCTTAGATAGTCCATGAGAATGTGACACCAATTCTGGGATTTGTTTATGGGTTTTATTTCGAAAAGTGCTATGTTGTATTTTGGGTTATTTTTTTAAATTTTATATGGTGGGCCATCGAAGCTTTGGTTATCTTGTTCATAATTGTTGTTAATAAGTTTTATTTAGTTCAAACGTTGGCTTGTCTAGCGGGTTCAACGTTAGACGCAGTCATGGCCCGAAGGTGGGATTTTTGGGTCGTGACTCCAGTCCTCCTCCTTTCGCACTTGCGCACCCTTTTCCGCACCTGCGAAGCTTGCACCTGGCGTTCCCTATCCGCAGGTGCGGCCACACCAGAACAGCAGCACCAGCTACATTTCCAAACTTCAAACTTCCTGTTAACCATCCTAAACCACCCCGAGCCCCTCGGGACCTCAACCAATTACACCAATAGGTCACATACCAATACATGAACTTAGTCGAACCTTTGGAGCACCCAAAAAAATATCAAAACACCGAATCAATCTCGGATTCAAGCCTAAGAATTTCTAAACTTCTAAAATTCGCCAACGATGCTGAAACCAACCAAACCACGTCCGAATGACCTGAAAGTTTGCATACAAGTCCCAATTAACATCCCAGTGTTGTTTCAACTCTTGAAATCGCATTCCAACCCCGATATCCCAAAAATTCAAATGTGGTCAAACTTCTCCATTTTCCAACTTTCATCGAATTACCTCAAATTACTCTACGGACCTCCAAAACCAATTCTGGACGCGCGCCTAAGTCCAAAACCATCATACGAAGCTGTAGACACCACCTAAAACTCATTTCGAGTCCGTTTACACAAAAGTCAAACCTCCGGTCAACTTCCATCACTTAAGCTTCCAAAACTGAAATTTTTCCTTCCAATTCGACTCTGGATCATCCGGTAACTGAATTCGACCACACACGCAGGTCAATATACACAATGTGAAGTTGTTTATGACCTTACGCCACTGAACGGAGCATAAATTTTCAAAACGACCGGTCGGGTCGCTACATTCTCCCCCTCTTAAAACAAACGTTCATCCTCGAACGTGACAAGATTCACCTCGAACTCATCTAATCACTGAAAGCACTCTTCCATACACACACCCGCGGGTGACCCCACGTCACCCCAACCTATATATGCCTGATGACACAGTCACAACTACAATGTAGTCTTCCCAGCACCACCGATAAGCCTCATACCTCGATTTCTCACCTTCTACTCATTTCCAAAAGACCCGATACTAAATCCATATCCGGCATTAGCCTCACCAGTAGAATTAGCTCATGACTACACCCATAAGGTATGACCACACAATATAGCACATCCCACATAGGCCCATAATAAAACTTCTGATCACAATAGTTGTCTGAAATCAATACAGCACTGGAGATTAGTCGCACATCTGAAATAATTCTGTTTCCAAGCCCCTTAATACTGATAATGATGCAATAAACACAAAGATCTCATTATTAAACACCCGAATTTCCAGAGCCATAATTAACACTATCGGGCACACACCCTGCAAGTTGAAACTCAAAAAGCATAGAACGAAAATGACTGAACATGGAAAGAGAACTCATAAGGAACTATCAAACAAGCCTGACATGCACTACCCTCTATCAGTACTGACCCACAACTGATATAACAATGAAATAATGAAAACATATAAACAAATCATACGAATCCCATCCTGATAAAATTTCCACCACGGTACTCAGCCCGGTCCAAAAATATCGAATCACAAAATATCATGAGGGTCTCGCCCTTCACTCTAAATCACATACCGAATATATATCATACAAATGAGAATCTCCCACTAACTCATCTCGGCTAATAAAATCATAACGCTCGCTTAACTCACACCTCGGTGGAGTATCTAATCACAGCCTGTAACCAAAATACTTAGGAAAAATCATATAAAGTGTGCCATGATGAACAAGAGGGACTCACTTCTAGTCTCACCACTATCAATGATGAATAAAACAATGATAGACACGGGCTACTTCTCACAGAATCTTCCAACAGGAGTAAACATGAAAATAGGGTGCAAAGCATGAAACTCACTCATAAATGAAACGGCAAATAAGGGATCTCATCCCGACTAGAAGATCTATAATGAAATACAAATGGTGCCCCTCTGTAACACATCAAAACATACCGGTATGATAATATCTGGTGCAACGGCTTCCAGCCTACAATATGAAACACATCAACAGGTCGGGCCCTCCCTTCTTGGGCGCCCTCTACTCATCTGAATACCCTGCTATGACACATCTGACTTAATCCTGGGATGATTTCTCACCTTGTGACTAGTATCTCCACACTCAAAACAACCTTTTTGCTGACATGGCTGTGGAAACTGCAACACAAGTACTCTTAGACCCATGAGTACCTGCAACCTCATGTGAAGTTGGTAATGCAAACTGAACAGGCTGACCCACAAAAACCTCTACCGCCTCGTACACTGCCTCTATAATAAGGACTAGTATATTTCTCCGGTCTACGAGGCCTCCTCCCCTCCCCGTACTCTCTCTCCTGAACTCGTCTGTCCTTTCTCTCCCGGTCCTACCTTTTCTCTAACCAGCGAGCGATCCCTACTGCCTGCTGAAATGAGACATCTGACTCCAACTCTCGAGTCATGCTGAATCGAACATCATGCTTGAGCCCCTCAATGAATCTACCCTCCCCCCCCTCCCAACTGAAACAACCAAGTGAGGTGCATATTTAGCCAACTCAATGAATCTGACGGAATACTCTAATACTGACATAGTACCCTGACGCAACAACTCAACTCCGCGCACCATGCCTCTCGGAGGGACTGAGGTGAAAACTATCTCAAGAACATCTCTGAAAAATGTCCCCATGTAAGTGAAGCTGACTCGGCTGGGCTACCCAACTTATATGCCTGCCACCACTGACAAACCGTTCCTGTGAACTGAGACGTGACAAAAATGACCTTGCTCGTCTCCACAACACCCACAGTAGGAAGAATGCACTGACACTCCTCCAAGAAACCCTGGGCATCATTTGTCGCCAATCCCCTGAAGATAGGAGGGTGATACTTCTTGTACCTCTCAAGTTTAAGTTGTCCTTCCTCAGATGTTGTTGCCCTAACCACGGGCTGAACTAGGACCACAAGTTGTGCTGCCATGGCAACTGGAATCTAACCAACATGATCTCGCTTCTCTGGAGTGTAGGATGCGGGAGTCTGAACCCCTTCCCCGATCTGTGGGGTAGCTGGTGCACCCAGAGTCAACCCCGCCTGAGTCATGGTACCAATCATACTCAAGAACTGTGCCCTGGTCTCCTGAAGTCCGGGCGTAACAACGGGCGCCTTCGGTACATGTCCCCCAACTAGAACTGTTGGCGGCTTCTCAATGGCTGCTCTAGTAGGTGTCCTAGCTGCGACACATGCTCCTCGTCGGCCTCTGCCTCTACCTCTAGCGACATCCGTCTCGGGGGTAACATCATCAGGAATCGTAGCTCGTATCCTCACCGTCGGTGAGAGAATGGAACGATAATTTCAAACTTCAAGATCAATGAACTCGCACGATAGGAATGAAGGAAGTGAAATTGTCCTAATAGTTCCGTAGCCTCTCGAAGATAAGTACAGACGTCTCCATACCGATCCGCAAGACTCTACTAAACTCGCTTATGACTCGTAGCACCTATGAACCTAGAGCTATGATACCAGCTTGTCACGACCCAATTTCCCTCTGTTGGGTATCGTAACGGCACCTAGTCTTAAGTATTAGGTAAGCGTAACATTTAGTAAGCATAAATCATAATATTGAAACCTTTAAATGCTTCTTGACATAAATCTCTATACATTACATATCATTCCAAAACTTGGTAAGTACAAGTAATAAGCTTTAAAGAATTTACACTAATACTCCTAAAAGTCCACTGTTCAGAAATAAGTACAACAGTGCGAATAGAGAAAACAAGACGGTGTCACGACCCCAAATCCTAACAGGTCGTGATGGCGCCTATCGTGGAACTAGGCTAGCCACTGTCACATAGCTACACATTTCTTTTAATAAAATTTCTCAAACTCATTAATAATTCCTCATAATAAGTATAAAAATTTCTAAGTCTTTAACAAAGCATAATATAATCTAACCGTCTAAAACCATTCCCCAGAACTGAAGTCAACAGATCACGAGCATCTAAGAGTAATACTTACGCTACTACATAATACAATGTTTCAGAACAAATACTAAATACTAAATGAAAGAAGGGAAATGGAGAAGCTGTGGACGCTGGACAGCTACCTCGAAATCCCGAATGTTGACACCGAACAGACGCAAATGACTATTGCTCAGAACCAGTACCTGGATCTGCACACAGAGGTGCAGGGAGTAATGATGAGTACGCCAACTCAGTAGTAATGAAAATAAATCAAGTTTGAAGATAAGAAACACACAGTAACGAAACACCAATTCCCAAGTAGTAAAATACTGAGTCTTAATAAAGTATACATTTAGTACATATGTTTGAAAACCAGTTTCCGTAAAAATCCTTTGAACAAGTATGATTTCCAATGTTTCTTAATAAAATTCCCAAAATATCAGTATAAAAGAATGAAATGAATCATAATCAAAACTCAGCAAAAAATATCATCATAAACCGCCCATCGGGCCAAATCATCACTCATAAATAGTCACTCAGCACCTCACCATCTCTCAATAACAGTCACTCAGCCCCTCACTGTCACTCATACCTCCCAATCACTCATCACTCGGCACTCAACACTCGCACTCAGTAGGTACATGCGCTCACTGGGGGTGTATAGACTCTGGAGGGGCTCCTACAGCCCAAGCGCTATAAACAGCCAAGTCATGGCAATCATCACTCAGGCACTCGGTCTCTCTCATATCATAAATATCCTCACAATATTGGCCATCGGCGTCACTCAGTCAGACACTCTCAACATGCCACTCGGGCCATAAATAAATGGGGTTCTCGACCCAAAACAGTATTTTATTTCACGAATAATAATATCAACCAACTCTAAGTGTCAAAACAGTTTAACAAGAAAGACTGAGTGTAAATCATAATTTCTAAGTGAGGAATATCAGAAAAATAACCCCCAAGGGGTTTAAACAGATCGGCACGCGGCCCCAAACATGGCTTACAGCCCAAATATATCAAAACATAGTAATACTATTTAACATATGATATAAAAGCAGTTTCGCAACTCAGTAGTTGCCTCAGAAGGAACAAATCTCCAAATTTCCAATCCGTGTACGCCCCACACTCGTCATCAAGTGTGTACGTCACTACAAAGCAGTGAAAGGATGTAAAGTTCGGGGTTTCATACCCTCAAGACGGAATTTAAAGACATTACTTACCTTAAACTAGCCCGAAAAGCTATTCCGCAACGCTCTTGCCCCTCGAATCAGCTCTCAATTGCTCCGAATTTATCAAAATCAGATTTTTCACATCAAAATATGCTAGGGAGATGAAACCCAATCGAAAACTATCAACTTTAAGCAAAATTCTCGAAATTGGCCAAAACTCGACCCCCGGGTCCACGTCTCGGAACTCGACAAACTTTATACCAAAATGATCCTCGTCCGCTTATGAGTTTGTACATATAAAGAACGCTGAAATCGAAGTCCAAATGACCCCTCAAATCAACCCTAGAAGGTCTCTTAAACTCAAGCCCTAATCCTCTCTTTTTTCCACTGATTTTTCCCAATTAAACACCACTAATTAGGTTTTAATCACATATAATCGAGTTAATAAGTCCAAAAACCTTACCTAAATGAAGAACAATTATTTTCCTCTTCAAAAACCCTCCAAAAGCTCGGAACCCGCAATAACAATGGTGAAAAGAAGACTAAAAATCGCTAAGTCCTCTTTTTATACTTTCTTCCCAGGCTTTTCGCACTTGCGGCCCTTTTCCTCGCACTTGCGGTCCTTACCTGCGATCAAGACCACCGCACTCGCGATTTTTCCTTAAACGGGCCAAATCCCGCACCTGCGGCTCCACTTTCGCACCTGCGACCTCGCAGGTGCGGTCCAGTTTCCGCATCTGCGACTTTCCCCTAGGCTGACCAAATCTCGCATCTGCGGAGACTTTTTCCTCTCCTGCAAGCCCGCACTTGCGGTTCCCCATCCGCAGGTGCGGTTACACCAGAAAATCACACCAGCAGCTGATGCTGCACATTTCAAGACAAAACATTCCAGTTAACCATCTGAAATCAATCCTGAGCCCCTCGGTACCCCAACCAAACATACCAACACATCATAAATGGTCATACGGACTTAGTCGCACCCTTGGAACACCCAAAATAACATCAAAACACTGAAATCACATCAAATTCAAGCCTATGAACTTTGAAATTCCTAAATTCCACCAACGATGCTGAAAACAACCAAAACACATCTGATTAACCTGAAATTTTGCACACATATCCAGAATGCCATTACAAACTTGTTCCAACTTCCGGAATTCCATTCCGACCCCGATAGCCTATTTTCCATTGCCGACCGGAAATCACCAAAAACTAATTTTCGCCAATTCAAGCCTAATTCTACAACGGACATCACAAAAATATTCCTAACACACTCTTAAGTCCCAAATCACCTAAAGAAGCTATCCGAGCCATAAAATCTGCATTCCGAGGTCATTCACCAATAAGTCAACTCCTAGTTGACTTTTCCAACTATAAAGCTATTTTTAGAGACTGTGTGTCTCAACTCTCACTACAACCATTCCGAACCCGAGCCAACCCGAGCCCTCGGTACCCCCAACCAAACATACCAACACATCATAAATGGTCATACGGACTTAGTCGCACCCTCGGAACACCCAAAATAACATCAAAACACTGAAATCACATCAAATTCAAGCCTATGAACTTTGAAATTCCTAAATTCCACCAACGATGCTGAAAACAACCAAAACACATCTGATTAACCTGAAATTTTTCACACATATCTAGAATGCCATTACGAACTTGTTCCAACTTCCGGAATTCCATTCCGATCCCGATAGCCTATTTTCCATTGCCGACCGGAAATCACCAAAAACTAATTTTCGCCAATTCAAGCCTAATTCTACAACGGACATCACAAAAATATTCCTAACACACTCTTAGGTCCCAAATCACCTAAAGAAGCTATCCGAGCCATAAAATCTGCATTCCGAGGTCATTCACCAATAAGTCAACTCCTAGTTGACTTTTTCAACTATAAAGTTATTTTTAGAGACTGTGTGTCTCAACTCTCACTACAACCATTCCGAACCCGAGCCAACCGACTCCAACACATCATAAACAATATAACAAATGTACGACAAGGCAAAAACAGTAATAATAATGCAGGTTCTACGGAACGACCAACCGGGTCGTTACAGACGGTGACTCCAAAAACGCGAACACTGAAACGGTTTTAACTTGAGTCTCCACAATAGCAACCACGCTACTAAAACTCGATCGGCCGGCTATGCAAAACCTAGAATCTGCACAAAACATGTGCATAGGAGTAGAATGAGCACACCACAGTGGTGCCCCGTAAGTATCAAGACTAACCTCGGTGAAGTAGCGACAAGGACTAGTCAGGACACCCACTGGTCTAATAAATCAACAGACATAAATATAGGAATGACACAATGTAACATCTATCTAATGAATACACAACATAACCAAATAAAAATGCGGAAGGAAATACAACAAATAACAACAGAACATCACAATAATACACAACAGAATGGACGAGAAAACCGGAAGCCGAAAATCACATTACGGTAAGAACAAGTAATAATTCAGCACTGCAACAATTTCCACGTCAGGCCTTAGCCAACAACCCCAATCGTTTTTGGAAAATTCTTCGAGTGTAAACCTTCACCCGGAAGTTTATAATGAAAGCATTTAAATATAATCATTTCAATAGAAAATTTATTTGAAATATATTTTTCTCCGAATATATATATATATATATATATATTAGAAAGAATATCTTCAAACATAATTCCTTGGAATTAAATGCTTTTCAAGTATACTTTTCCAAAAAATGCCTTACAAACATAGTTTTCTGCAAGATAAATGCTTTTCAAATATACTTTTGAAATAATAAATATCTTTCAATCATAATCTCTTCAAGATATATCCACCGGAACTTCGTCCGTAGCTCAGAATTTTCCATGCAGTACAGGGGGGATCTCCATGAATACGTCTGTAGTCCCCAAAAGTAAATATGCAGTTCTAGGGAGATCTCCCGGAATACGTCAATAGTCCCACTTTAAATATGCAGTACAGGGGGATCTCCCGGAATACGTCTGTAGTCCCAATTTAAATATGCAGTACATGGGGATCTCCGGAATACGTTCGTAGTCTCAATTTAAATATGCAATGCAGCCAACAGAGAGAACAACTAGAACACGATAGAAATATCGTACATCGCCACAGCAAGCACAAAAGCAACAAATGACAGAAATGCAAAGTGCGACGAGCAAAGCAATACAAGAACTTAAATCACAAGAATGGTAAAACTCACTCATAAGAAGTAGCCACTGAAGGTAATGCCAAGCACAAATAGAAACAATGTAACGAGGGGAAAATAGAACAAATATAGTCACGATTTACAATACTCAAGTTCACAACCATAAGTCAACACAAGTCGAGAAATTCCAAATACGGGCAAGTCGACTAAGGTGTAGGTTACCTAAATTCCTTTTTAAGGACCCGTCATACATAATTATTGCTTTGACCTTGAAAGCTATTTTTTGGGTTAAACAGATTGGTTCCGTTACCGGGAACTCAAGCAAATTTTCTATTCAACCAAATATACTAACAATTTTTGTTGATATTTGTTAGCTTTCAGTTTAAACCCTCATCATGGCCGAATTTGCCAATCAACACAGTTGAGGACAACCAAGCTTGAGATGGCTTTACCATGAGAAAGGAAAAGGCGATAATAGTCATGATGTTGATATATAAGCAACAAGAAGAGAAAAATAGAGAATGTACATCGGCATATTGGTACCACAACTATTAGTGCCAAAACTTATTAAAGAATCTACCCCAAATAGTACCGAGACATGAAGTTCAGGCACATCAGGTAATTTTAATTTGCACAATTTAGTTCTAACTTGACAGAAACAGATCAAGGAACAATACGAGCGGATAGAACACCTCCGGAAATTCTCAACTATCCCACGAGAATGATATGCAGCACCGAGCTTTAAATGGATAAAGGCACGGATGTTCAAATGAAAGTCAAAAATAGGTCCTAGCAAAGAGATACGGAGAAGAATGAAGGTTAAGAAAAGCATGGGTAAAACACCCACGAGATTGTTTACAAAGATACCGCACCTGACAACTGGAAAAAAAAATAGGTGCGGGATGGATAGTTAAAAACTACGAGGAAGAAGGTTCATTAATAGCCATGGACAATTACACAAATACTTTCGGATACAATCATTGAACCGAAAGAATCAAAAGCCACGAGATCAAATGCTGAAGAACTAGAAAATATCATTGGCTTCCCAAATAGGAAGGTTTATGCTGGCCGAGACTCGACACCGAGTTTAAAGGTAAGTTGATTAAACTTTTACGTGCTAATGCAAATTACTTTTCTTGCCACCATTGTAACCATAGCAGGTGTACCACCGAAGATAATGGTTTATATGCTCAATATTGACCCGCGGTATAATTCGGTCAAGCAAAAGAAGAAACCAGAGACAAATAATAAAAGATAAAGTTATGGAACCTCGAAAGGTCGATTTAGTCCGAAAAGTTGAAACATTCGAACTCGTTGCTAACATCAACCCATCATCACTTTCAAAATTCCGAGGAGAAAGATGGTTGCTAGTATGCCACATTGTCTCGGATGTCTAGGTAAATGCAATCTTAATTCAAGGAGAGAAAGGTACACAATCTCTTATCTATTATAGAATGCTCTTACACATGGAAATTGCATATCTATATTTTGAGAAGTTGGCATTAATTGCTATTGCCCTAAGTTTAAGGCTTTATTGTCAATATCATTCAATTCTCGTAGCCACTATATTTTCATTATACAATATTTTGCATAAACGAGAATTGTCAGCAAGACTAGCTAAATGAGTAGTCAAACTTATGGAATATGATATTTATTATCATTCACATACGGCAATAAAATCACAAGTCTAGCAGATTTCATGACTAATCTTTGCTTGAGCATATTACCTTAATCTGAAATCAAAGTACATGTTAGTTCTGAAATAATTCTCAGAATCTGGACCTTTTACACAATTAAGTCCACAAGTATTAAAAGTCCTTGGTTAAAGACAATGCTTAATCCCTATCAGAAAAAGTATTTAGATTTCACAAAAGTTAGTTTATTACTAACAACAAAGATGAGTATAAAGCATATGATACATGCTTGAATTAGCTGGGGACTCAGAGCAAAAGTATTGATTTGACGATTGATCAAATCCAAGAAAACTATGCAGCCCAAGAAAATCAAGTCGGATGTGCTAGTCTCGGATCTACTGCTAATATCACTGACTCCAGAAGCAACTCCGGACTCTTATTGAGAAATATCATTTCCGGATCAAACAATATCAGGATCAAGTCATCCCTTATCTGGGCGATCCCTGATTTATCATCAATTAGAATGAAAATGAGGTAAGCCCGACTAATTTAATTTTGGCATAATAACTTCATTGATTACTTGCAGAATGGGACTTTACCCACAGACAAGCACGCTCTCGACAACTCTGAGTGTGTCTCATCCGGTACTGCCTTATTGAAGGAGAATCATATTTGAGAATATTCAAGGCTCCAAAAGCTAAAATGCCACATGTACCAAACAAACAAAATATATGATGCGAGAAATCTACAAAGAAAGCCGTGAAAATTACTCCGGTAATAAGGCAAGATATCGCATGGTCCTCGACAACATTTTGGAACCTCCGTAGTTCCCGGCCAGAGTTAAAAATAAAGAAAGAGCTTTGGTACTGTCTCTATGTTGTAACTGGACCATTTGAAAGTCCATCAACAATGGAACTGGTTATCCTATCCGAGATTATTAAACTGGGGACTGTCAAATTATGATTCTAGTGTTTGAGTTCTCATACCTCAAAACTCAAACACTAGGGAGATCACTTATACTTGAAGATTAGTCAATCCGACTTGACATTTTAAGAAGTGATTCAAACAATCGATTGCTTTGGGAGATAAATTTCTAAGAGTATTCCGACATTATTTACCGCAATCTCAACTCAGTCAGTTGCATTGCTCATATAAAGCATAAAACACTTCAAACAGTGTTGAGTGAGATCTTCAAAAATGCATATACTACTCTTACACAAAAAGGATCAAGAACTCCATGTCGAGTCAAGAATCCCACGATAACAAACAAGACTTTTATGTTCAAGTCAATGTATGCAACTATGCCATCAGAATAAAGTTCACTTTGAACAAATACATGGCTTATATTCGGTCCAGCAACGACCATTCAAGTTAAAAATCCTTTCTTAATGGCTAATTATATTATGACTCGGATCGATTATCCCGAACATCTCAAATATTATTTCGGACATGTGTCCCTTTCTACTTGGAAGTATGTTCATATACTCCAGTTTGGATTCAAAATCCAATCAGATTTAATGTTTATTCAAGAAAAATCTACTAAGATCTATATTCATTTGGGATCAGTATTCCCTCGGACTCAATGTCTTACCGAGATCAATACTCCAGGAAATCCTACTAGGATTAATACTTCCACTGACTAAAAGTCTACTCAGATTAATCGATTCTCTTTTACGCTTGAATGAAAAGGAGACGTCCTTCTCATAGCGTTTAAATATATAAAAGGGCCTCTTTTATTTAAAAGTTAGACACCCAAGGGTGAAACATTAAGACATCGCACATGTAACGATGCATCAATATATATTTGTCAAGTCTGTAAGAGCACTCAAATAAATTCACAAAGTGCCATGAAAAGTTAGTACTCGGATAAATTCCCTAAAGTACCAAATGATGATATTAGACCCGAAAGACACGAGGAAGTAACTGAATTTTCGGTCTAGGTCCCAACCCTTCTGATGAAATAAAAAGGGTTAAGCAGTCATCATCTAAAAATTATATACCTTCGAGTCCCGTATATATTTTCCTTTTCATGAAAAGGACCACAAAGAAGGAATAGTCAAGTGCTCGAGATTTCATTCTTCAAAGCTCAAACACTTGGGGGACTATATAGTATGGAAGGCAAAGATGAAGCAAAGAAGACTATAAAAAAGTCAAAGATCTAGCCTGGAGATCCATCTACCCAACAAGTCAAGTAATACGAGGAAAATCAAAAGAGCCAAAAACTCAAAACACAAAGCCTGATTCAAAAAACCTTCAAACATGTTCATAAACAAACATTCAGGTTAAAGGCAATATTTAGTCAAGGGTTGCAAAGTATACCCTTGTATTTATTCAAAAACTGGTGTAAATGAAAACAGTTGTGGGTGAAAACCCAAACTTTTATAAAAATTGTTACAAACAAAAAAGAGTTATTCCCTTGTATTAACTCGAAAAAACTGTTACAAAATAAAACAGTTATGAAATACAAGTCGATATCAAACCTGTTAAAAGAAAATAGTTGCAACATGAGTTTTAGACGATAATCAAACACATGTAAGATATTATGAAAGTTCAAACAAAAACTTTCTTCAGAAACATTCTTAAACATGTGAAAAATTCCTATCACTCTATTGCATTATTACACCATTATGAAGTTGAGACATCTTCTTCATTAAGTGTCGACCAAAAAGGGCCCTCTTTCATAAACAATGCCTACTACAAAAAGGCTCGCATTCTATATGCAACACAGTGCCTACTATGAAAAGGTACGAGTAATTTTATATGCAAAGCTTAGAGGTAAAACTAAAACCTCGAAAATAAAGCATGCAAAAGACTTAAAGGGTGAAACAAAAACCCAAACATTAAAATAGGCAGAAAACAAAGCCGAAATTTATATGTCGAACTTGCCAAACATAAGGCAAACATTTGTCTTCAAACCCCAAAACAAGACAAGGGTAAACCAACTGATTATTGACGAAACGAGCATAAGTGTTGGAGTTGTCATATGAATCTCTAAGTTCTGCACTCTTTTTTCCTTCGTCCGGTTTTTGTCCCTACTGGGTTTTTCCGGCAAGGTTTTTAATGAGGCAGAGGCAAGGGAGAAAAGGATCAAATCTTCCACTTCCCGGTCATATCACAATCAATAACCGGAAAGTGGGGGGACTATCTGTATTGACGAAAAATACACTCGCCATGTGGGTCTATTAAATGGAAGCACGTGTCAGCAAAGCTTGGAGAAAAGTGAAGAATGACATATGAAGATGATATGCGAAACATCCTCGGGACCGAACATACTTGTACCGTGCCTATTAGCCTCGGAATTGTCATCGTAAATAGCTCGAAACAGGTGCGGGATAATATCTCATAATTACAAATGAGGAAGTTAACCGCGGATTATATGGGATTTATCATCATTACTACATCAGTTACAAATCAATTATATAGCGTGCAATAAATGCAATAAATGATTGTAACGGCCAGAACAAGGCAATTAATTGCAAGATTGACTCAACAGGCAGGAGATTGACTCAATAGGCACAGGATTGACTCAACAGGCACGAGATTGACTCAACAGCCACGGGATTGACTCATCAGCCACGAGATTGACTCATCAGCCACGGGATTGACTCATCAGTTATGGAATTAACTCATCAATTACGAAATTAACTCATCAGTTACGAATTCCAGCATTTACACAGCTGTTACAAGTCTTCCAAAAGTAATGGATGGGTTGAATAAATGCTCATAATGGACCCATTATTCAAGGAGAATGGTTACTTAAATTTATCCCTATAAATAGACATAGTTTTATCACAATGAGGGATCTAACTTTCTTCTCTACAATTATATACATTGTAATTCATGTCATCTTGCTTCCAAGTTAGCCACAATTTGGCCCTTTAAGCTTCGTTCGGCTCAACATCCTGTCAAGGATTATTCAATAAGAATTATTTCTTCTTTGCTTTATTTTTATTATATTATCTGTCATTTAATTTATTTTCCACTTCTCTATCACGTTGTATTAACAAAAATTATATCTTTCGGATTGAATTGGTTGTTTGTGACTCGTCATACAAAATTATTGCTTTGACCTTGAAAGCTATTTTTTTGGTTAAACAAATAACAAGGGATTGTTATGAAGTTTACGATGAATTGAAGCAAAATCTAAGAAAGTCTTTTAGGGAAGCACAACCAAAAATTTGCCTCACAACAGACACATGGACTTCATTACAAAGAATAAATTATATGTGTTTGACAGCTCACTTCATTGATAGGGATTGGAAGTTGCATAAAAGAATACTAAATTTTTGCCCTATCACTAGTCATAAGGGTGAAGAGATGGCTAAAGCTATTTCAAATTGTTTGCTTGAATGGAAATTAGATAAGGTATTCACTATTACTGTGGACGATGCTTCTTCAAATGATGTCACAGTCAAATAATTGTCTAAAAAGTTAGATATGTGGAAAACTAATATGATGGGTGGTAAACATCTTCATGTGAGATGCATGGCTCATATATTAAATCTAATTGTGCAAGATGGTTTGAAAGAAATTGATGCTTCTGTCTCACGTGTTAGGAATATTATGAGGTATGTGAGAGCTTCTCCTACAAGGACCTTAAAGTTTAAACAGTCTTGTGCACATGTAAAGGTAGAATGTACCAAAAAATTGTGTTTGGATGTTCCTACTAGGTCGATGTAACGACCCGGTCTGTCGTTACGCGAAACCTACATTATAACTGTTGTTAGTGGCTTATTATATGTTGGTTATTCTATTATTAATGTGTTAGAGTTGATAGGCTTGAAATCGAAATGGTTAAATGAGAATTTAGTCACTTAGTCCTTAAGAACAGCCTTAAAATGGGAAAAGTCAACTAAGAGTTGACTTATTGGTAAACGACCTCGGAATACGTATTTTATGGTTCGGATAGCTTCGTTAGGTGATTTTGGACTTAGGAGTGTGTTCAGAATATTTTTAGGATGCCCGATGTAGAATTAGGCTTGAATTGGCGAAGTTAGTATTTTGGCGAATTCCGGTTGATAGGCGAGATTTTGATCCGAGGGTCGGAATGGGATTCCGAGAGTTGCGGTAGCTTCGTTAGGTCATTTTGGACTTTCCCGCAATATTTCAGGTCATTCGGAGATGATTTGGTTGGGTTTTTGATCAAATGCGCATTTTGGAAGTTTTTGGAAATCATAGGCTTGAATTGGATGAGAATTTGGTGTTTTGATGTTAGTTTTGGTGTTTCGAAAGTGCGACTAAGTTTGAATGATTTTATGGGATGTGTTAGTATATTTGGTTGGGGTCCCGAGGGGCTCGGGATTGATTTCGGGTGATTAACGGACTCATTTGGACTTAGAACAATTGTTGGTTTTC
>MDKH01081457.1:0-28217 GCA_005239495.1 Nicotiana undulata
CAATTTTTCTTCCAAGTTTGCTTGGTTTTGGATGATATAACTTTTGATAATTGGATGAGCATCGATTCCAATTTAGGGTAAAGTAAACCCTTAGGTTTACTGGCAGCTCGAGGCGATGGGACTTCGAGTCTGTGCTAAGTGAAGTTAAGGCCCCAAGCTCCGTGCGCTTCAGCCTTTAAGCTTTTTAAATATTGGCCCTTAGGCTTTTAAATATTGGCCCTTAGGATTTTAAATATCGGCCCTTAGGCTCTTCGGGTTGACCCTTAGGATCTTTTAGTAGGGCCAATTCGGCCTCTAAAATGGCTATAATATTTCCTTCTTTCTGGCTAAAGACTTAGTGAAAATTTTGGTATGCCTTTGCATGTACCTTTTGTGTTCATATTCGTTCAATTTTTTGAAGGTTCGATTAATTGGAACCTCATTTGTAAATCGATATGTATCGATAATCGAATACCTCTTGAGGTTTTTTTGAAGGCTGATGTTTTCGAAGCCTCCGCATTATTCGAGGGCTGATTTTATCGAAGCCCCTTATAATTTGCTTTTGCCGAGGGTAGCCTAACTTAACCGGTTTTTCGAATTGTTTGAGGCCTCTAGTTTTATGGCGGAAGTCAGATGTCTTCGAGCCGCATTATTTCGGCCGTAGCCTTTTCATATGACCATAGTCTTTTGTATGGCCATAGCCTTTTATATGGCCGTAGCCTTTAGTATCATCGTATTCTTTAGTCACCGAGTATGATGGCCTTGGCTTTTATATCGAGGGGATGCCTCTTTGAGGTCTTTTGAGTACGCCTCTTTGAGGTCTTATAAGTTCGAGTATGCCTCTTTGAGGTCTTATAAGTTTGAGTATTTGATGACTCGATTAACTGACTGTCGATGACAGTCCCCGAATATTCAGATGCATTTGGGGTTTCGGGCCCTTGAGTCGTTTCTCGTAGGATGAAGTTTCGTATATTAGTAGACTTCTTTGAGACACAAAGTGTTTTGGTATAGTAAGAATGCTTCTTTGAATCATTGATACATGCGTATATGTTTTTCCATCGGGGGATCGACTATTCTACATGGACACGGTTCATCTGACTGTTTGGCCCATTACATCGTTCTCCTATCGAGGCCCATTACATCGTTCTCCTATCGAGGCCCTTTTGACATGAATTATTTTTTTCGAAACTGAAACCTCCGAGGGTGATTCCCCCCCAATATTCGAGGTTGATTTGAAAAGAAGACTTGAATACTTGTTGAAATTTCCTTAGGTAGCGTATAAGTGTTTCCTCGTTGAAAACCTTGCCGGTAAAACTCATTTGGGATAAAACCCGATCTAAGGGAAAAAGAGTGCAACACATGCTTTAAATCCCAAGGTCTTCGAGCTGAAGGGTGCTTCGATGTTTCCAATGGAACACCTGCAAAGAGTTAGTATAAAATATAAATGAAAAGGGGAGAAGGTCATACTTAAGCAATAATAGCGTTTGAGCAATGTTATATTCCAATTGTTTGGTAGTTGCTCGCCTTCCATTGTGCTAAATTTATAGGATCCTTTCCCTACGACTCCGAGGACGCGGTATGGTCCTTCCCAATTGGGGCCTAATTTCCCTTCGTTTGGGTCTCAAGAATTAAGAGTGACTTTTCTTAGAACTAAGTTCCCGACTCCGAAATAGTGAAGGTTCGTCCTTCTGTTGTAATACCTTTCGATACTTTGTTTTTGAGCGGCCATTCGAGCTAATGAGACCTCACGTTTCTCATCTAGTAGCTCGAGAGAAATGTTCATGGCTTCGTGATTTGAGTCCTCGGTGGTATGCTGAAACCTGATGCTAGGTTCCCCGACCTCGACTAGGATCAATGCTTCGGGCTCGTACACCAAAGAAAACGGGGTTTCCCCCGTGCATGACTTCAACGTCGTTCGATATGCCCATAGTACCTCGGGCAATACTTCTCTCTATTTCCCCTTTGCATCATCTAACATTTTCTTTAAGTTTTGAATGATAGTTTTGTTTGTAGACTCGGCCTGACCATTTGCACTTGGGTGATAAGGCGTTGATAGAATCCTTTTGATTTTATGGTCCTCGAGGAATTTTGTCACTTTGCTGCTGATGAATGGTTTCCCATTGTTACATACTATTTCGGCGGATATCTCGAACCGACATACGGTGTGGTCCCATATGAAATCAATGACCTCTTTTTCTCTTATTTTCTCGAAGTCCTGCGCTTCTACCCATTTTGAGAAGTAGTCAGTCATAAACAAAATAAATTTATCTTTACCTGGCGCCGTTGGTAGGGGACCGACGATGTCCAACCCTCATTTCATGAATGGCCACAGGGATATGACCGAATGGAGTTTTTCACCGGGCTGATGGATCATCGGTGCGAACCTTTGGCATTTATCATACCTTCGAATGAACTCCTTAGTATCTTTTTCCATGCTATCCCAGTAATACCCCGCTCTGATCACCTTGCAAACCAAAAAATCGGCACCAGAATGGTTCCCACAAGTGCCTTTGTGGATTTCTCGCAATACATAATCGGTATCCCCCGGTCCTAAGCACACTGCCAGGGGTCCGTCAGAGGTCCTTCTATATAATGCTCCATTTTCATCGAGTGAGAATCGAGCCGCTTTGGCTCGAAAGGCCCTCGATTCTTTTGAGTCCGATGGGAGCTTTCCGTGCTTTAGGTATTCGACGTATTTATTCCTCCAATCCCATGTCAAACTTGTTGAATTGATTTCCACATGGCCTTCTTCGACCACTAACCTTGATAATTGGACGACAGTCCCTAGGACAATATCATCTTCTTCGACCGATCACCCCAGATTTGCAAGTGCGTAGGCCTCGCTATTCTATTCTCAAGGCACATGGTCCATTGTCCATTCCTTGAAGTGATGCAATGTCACTTGAAGTTTGTCTAAGTACCTTTGCATTCTATCTTCCTGAACCTCGAAGCTCCCATTCACTTGGTTTACTACCAAAAGAGAGTCACATTTGGCCTCGATGACCTCTGCTCCCAGGCTCTTGGCCAGTTCGAGACCTGCAATCATGGCCTCATACTCGGATTCATTATTAGTTAATTTAGATGTTTTGATAGATTGCCTAATAATATTGCATGTAGGCGGTTTTAAAACAATACCTAGCCCGGACCTCTTCATATTCGAGGCACTGTCTCTGAAAAGGGTCCATACCCCCGATGATGTACCCGTATTTAGCAAGAGTTCTTTTTCTACTTTGGGTACGAGGGCAAGTGTAAAATCGTCCACAAAGTCTGCCAAAAATTGAGACTAGATAGCCGTTCGGGGTTGATATTCGATATCATACCTTCAAAGTTCGATGGCCCATTTGCAAGATACTTCGCAGTGTGTATGTAGTCAATACACATATGGGATGGCATTGGAAATATGGCTGTAATTTCGTAGATGCGCTTATTAATGCAAGAGCTAACCTTTCTAAATGCGGGTACCTGGTTTCAGCATCTCCTAAGGTCCGACTTACATAATAGACAGGGAATTGCGTACCTTGTTCTTCTCAAACCAACATGCCACTTATCGCCACCTCAGACACGACTAAATACAAGTAGAGTTTTTCATCCTCCTTCGGAGTATGAAGCAAGGGTGGGCTTGACAGATACCATTTAATTCTTCTAAGGCTTGTTGACACTCCGGCGTCCATGCAAAGTTGTTCTTCTTCTTGAGTAGGGAAAAGAAATGGTGACTCCGATCTGACGACCTCGAGATAAATCGGCCTAAGGCAGCTATCCGTCCAGTTAGCCGTTGTACGACTTTCACATTGTTTACGACGATGATCTTTTCGATGGCTTTGATTTTATCGGGGTTGATCTCGATCCCCCTATTCGACACCATGAAACCTAAGAACTTGCCCGAGCCAACTCCAAAAGCGCATTTCTCGGGGTTGAGTTTCAAGTTGTAATTTCGTAAGATATCGAACGTTGCCTACAAATGAGTCAAATGGTCCTCTGCGCGCAAGGACTTAATTAGCATGTCATCAATATAAACTTCCATAGATTTGCCTATCTGATTAACTAGGCGTTGATATGTAGCCCCTGCATTTTTTAGCCCGATGGGCATTACATTATAGCAATATGTACCATACTTCATGATAAACGAAGTGTTTTCCCGGTCCTTCAGGTTCATTTGAATTTGATTATACCCGGAGTAGGCATCGAGAAAGGTAAGGGTCTCGTGGCTGGTCGTAGCATCGATCAAATGATCGATGTTGGGTAGTGGGAAAGAATCTTTAGGGCATGCTTTGTTCAAGTCTTTGTAATCTACACACATTCTAAGTTTGTTTCCCTTTTTAGGGACTACCACTACGTTATCTAGCCACTCGGGATATTTTACTTCCCTAATGGATCCTATCTTGAGAAGTTTGGTTACCTCGGCTTTGATGAATGTGTGCTTTACCTCGGACTGAGGCCTCATCTTTTGCTTCATCGGTTTAAATCTCGACACTTAGTCGATGTGTGGTTATCTCTGGTGGGATCCTTGTCATATCTAAGTGGGACCAAGAAAAGTAATCAATGTTATCGATAAGGAATTGAATGAGTTTTTTCCTAAGTTCGGGGGTTAATCCCGTCCCCAGGTATACCTTTCGTTCCGGCAGGTGCTCGATCAATATCACCTTTTCAAGCTCCTCGACTGTAGACTTCGTCGCATCTGACTCCTCGGGGGCAACGAAGGCTCGAGGGGTAAGAAAATCTTCTTCTTCATTCTCTACCACCTGCTCCTCGATCACATGTTCCTTGGGCTCAGCTGCAGATATAGATTGTGATTGCTATTTGGCTACCTGTTTGTCCTTCGACATTTTCAATGTGGATGGCCTCGCTACTGGTGTCAAGTCGTGTACTACAAACATCTCCTTAGCTGCGTGCTGCTCCCCATATATTGTTTTCATGCCATCTTTTGTTGGGAACTTCATCATTTGATGAAGGGTCGATGGCACTACCCTCATGATGTGAATCCATGGCCTTCCAAGTAAAGCATTATACCTCATGTCACATTCGATGACATGAAACTTGGTGTCTTGTATGGTCCCGACCACGTTCATTGGGAGGATAATTTCCCCCTTCGTTGTTTCACTTGCCATGTTAAAGCCATTAAAGACTCGAGATGCTGGTATGATTTGGTCGAGCAGTCTGAGCTACTCCACGACCCTTGACCTGATTATATTTTCCAAACTACCTGGATCCACGAGAACACGTTTAACTTGAACTTTATTTAAAAGGATAGAAATTACCAGTGCATCGTTGTGAGGCTAGGATAAGGCCTCGATGTCTTCCTCGCTGAATGTGAGAGTGTCCTCGGGCATGTAGTCCCGAGTCCGCTTCTCCTTTGTGATTAATACTTTGGTACGATTGAATATGGGTCCCTGTGGGATGTCGACTCCCCATGATCATGTGAATAACATGCTGAGGTTCTTCTAGTTCATGCTTCCTGTTTGCGTCTCTTTCTCAAAAATGGTTCTTGGCCCGATCGCTGAGAAATTCCCGAAGATGCCCTTCGTTGAATAATTGGGATACCTCTTCTCAAAGCTGCTTGCAATCCTCGGTCCTATGCCCATGAGTTCCATGATACTTGCACATCAAGTTGGGGGTCCTCTGAGAAGGATAGGTCAGTATGGGCTTGGGCCATCTAGTATCTCTAATTTTGCCAATGGCTGAGATGATACATGAGGCATCGACGCTGAAGTTGTTTTTTTGATAATCGGGGTGCCTCCACTGGTCCCGAGTGCCTGTCAAACCCGGTCTTGCTCATGAGTCCTCGGGAATTTTGACCTTGATCTACTCTTCGATCATTCCGAGGTATGTTACGCCTCGAAGTATTCCTTCAGTCCTCGATGTATGGCTGATATCTTTCCTTATTCGACCTTGGCTCCCTGTCTGCTTCTCTCGACTTGTATAAACCGAGCTCGAGGGGGCTCCGAACTGGCCATCTTTGACCCTAATTTTTTACTGGTATCTGTTATGTACATACGCCCAAGTTACGGAGGGATACTCTATCAAGTTCTGCTTCAGCAGCCTCGAAGCTATGGAATTCCGTTCATTTAGCCCCTGAGTGAAAGCTTGTACAACCCAGTCATTGGAGACTGGCAGTAACTCCATTCGTTCCAATTGGAACCAGGATACAAATTCCCTCAACATCTCGTTCTCCCTTTGCTTGATTTTGAATACATCTGACTTCCTTGTTGCAACCATTATGGCACCAACATTTACCTTTACAAACGAATCTGCCAACATGGCAAACGAATCGATAGAGTTTGGGGACAGGTTATGGTACCACATCATGCCACCCTTGGACAAAGTTTCCCCAAACTTCTCAGTAGAACAGACTCGATCTTGTCATCTTTCAAATCATTCCCCTTTATACCACAAGTATATGTGGTGATGTGCTCGTTGGGATCGGTGGTCCCGTTGTATTTTGGGATGTCTGGCATCCGAAACTTCTTCGGAGTGGGCTTCGGGGCCGCACTCGGGGGGAATGGTTTTTGCACAAACTTCTTTGAGTCCAGTCCTTTCAAAACCGTAGGTGCTCCCGGTATTTGGTCGACTCTCGGGTTGTATGTTTCTACCTTCTTATCGTTGTCCTCAATCCTTTTTTCTCCCGACTTGATCTTCTTAGTGATTTCCTCGAGCATTTTCATGATGGTGGGGTCAACTCCCGACCCATTGTTGCTCGATCTCTCGAGGGTTGGCTTAACATGATGAGCGCTTTCTGGTCCTACCCCGCTCAGAGTCTTTTGCTGACTTTGCAACTGAGCGATAGCAACCTGTTGTGCTTGCAACATTTCAAAAATCACTTGTAGACTGACTTCTCTTTCTTCTCGAGCATGTGTCCTTTGGGCACCGGGATGGTCCCCTTCATGTACACTTCCTTCAACATCAGTGCCCAAGTCGACGTTCAAAGCAATGTGTGAACTAACGCCGACTGGGTTAAGGGCTGGTGCTACCCAGGGTTAAGCGGTGGCACACCGGTACCTGAAGCTATTGCATTGCTTTCTCCATGAAATCCGAGACCGTCGTTTCCATGCACTGGTGCGTTTGCTGAGTTAGACATATTTTAGCTTGAAATCAAAGAATTTTTGACAAGAAAAGTGTGAAGAATAATGTGTGTTATCTGAAAACTAGCACTAAAATAATCACTATTATCTTTAGCCCCACTGTGGGCGCCAAACCGTTTACCTCGAAAAATGCGAGTAACAATTAAATTTGATTTGTGATTTTAAAGATACGTGATCTATTCCAATACTAGTAAATAAACAAGTGATATTAAGTATAAATAAGAGGAATTGATAAACCAAACCAGTGTTGTTAGAGTAATAGGGACCTCGAGGTGGTTAAGAGTAATAAAGCTAGAACAATAGAGTAAAAGCAATAAAGCTGAAGAACAATTCTTGGAGCACAATAAACGAGAGAAGTAGGTTAGAATATTCTATTGCCAGTGGTGAGATGATCTTTACAAATTATTGAGGTCCCCTTTATATAGGAGGGGAAAACTCTAATATGGTAGACTTCTAATTATGGTAAAGAATTCTATTGGTACAATTGTATAACAACCTAGTACGGATTTATACTAACTCGTACAAATCTTATCCCACAATTTACACCCTGATCCACGTGTCTTCGAGAAATTCTCGCTCTTTCTTGAGTGTCACCGAAATGGTACGATCTCGAGGTAGACCACGCTGGGTCGTCGGCTCGTTCCCTTGAGGTATGCACTTTCCAGCCAAATCTGGTACCTACTTCGAGCTGCTCGAACTCAAACATTGGGTGTAATTCAGATTTCAAAATCGGGCTCTCTGATTCTGACCGTAAACAGACCTTCTTCCTTCCTTCCTCTCTCTAGATAACATTTGCCTTTTCAAATTTAATGTTATGAGACGCGTTTAGTCAAGATTTGGCGGTGGTTAGGTGTTGAAGTCCCACCACCAGTTAGGATAATTTATCCTGCAAAGTATTCATATTAAATTAATCCTTCCGTCCAAAGGTTACTTTTTCATAATTGACTTGGCACACTCCTTAAAAAAATAATAAGTAACATGATAATTTTACTATATCACTCCTAATTATTATTATTGAAAAATTAACTTTGACGGTTATAAATAAAAAATGTTAGAAAATGATAAGGATAAGATAGGTATAAATAGTAATAAATTATCCATTGGCTTTCCAAATTGGACAAATAAAGGTTAATATCTATTTTTAGTATAGTGGACAAGTAAATTTGGACGGAAGAAAGTATATATGTTCTTAGAAGTTTTTAATTACTTACTAGTATGATTAACATGTAATTCTTGAAATTAAATAATTTAAATTGATAATAAAGTCACTAAATTGAGATACTAAGAGCTCGTTTGGACATACAAAAATTTTCTTTTTTTTCAAAAAGTTATTTAAAATAATATTTGGTATTCCATTCTTACCAAAATTTCCAATTTCACTTGAAAATCCACTTTCAAATTTGAAAAACTGGTTCTCACCAGTTTTTCAATTGAAAATGAGAATTTGCTAGTTTTTAGTTTTATAAATTTTACCCTATACTTTTATAATGTATAAATTGACCCGGCAATTTACTAATTTTTGGTGTTTGACTTAAATTCCTTCTTTGTGTATTAGTAGAATTAGAAAATGTGATATTGATTTTGCATCTTCTATATATTGCAGTAAAGCAGAATATGATAACAGTTGAACAATAGCAATTTGATTGTTTATTTCAAATAGAATAATCAAATTGTGGTGGTTTTGATATATTTTACAAGTTGTAGGGTATAAATTATGTTTCATGATTTTGAAGAAAAAAAACATCCAAATATGTTGCACAAATTATAACCAAACACAATTTCATCTTCAATTGAAATTTTAGTGAAATTCCAAATTCCAAAAAAATATTTGGAATGCATATCCAAATGCCTACTAAGTTATTTCTAACTAACATCCTCTCACCCACCCCTTGAGCGGTCGTATTCTTCCAAAAGCCGCTACCATTAACTTTTATTCTCGTGAATCCTCTAAATGTATTAACCATACGGTTTACTCTGAAGGTTCACCAATACACTTCTTATATATTAGCTAGTCTTTAAAATTTAGTACAATATGAAAATAATAAATGCGTCTCAAATCTCGACTACGTTATAATCATCTATTTTTGCCTTTTAAAGATTGGAGTATAACAACAACAAATTAAAGCCTTAATATCGTAGGCTTTTACCCTTTTGTTAGTAACCTTTTTCTTTTGCGGGCTCAATCTTTACCAGCAGAAAAATTTGAAGAAATGGGTGCACAATAACTGATACTCCTGCTATAATAAAGCCATTTTCGTTCGATTTTGTACTTTGGTGAAACATTGGGCAGAGTGAAAGGTCGTAGTATTCTCCACATACAACCTGGAACCACCATTTTACGGGTTGGCAATATCATATTTGATGATTTGAACATATTTTTGTGAACGCTGATATAAAATATATGGCATCTGATATTCTTTTATCATTATTATTAATTGCTTGATTAATTTGATAAGGTTCTTGATTAAATTTTGAGACTTGTCATCGTGATGGAAATCATGATAATGAGAGTAAAATTTCTTATAAATTAATCTAAATTTTATTCTTGATCGTAGGATTATTATTTTGGACATTAATAATCCGGTTAGATCAATATTTATGTGATCGTCTTTATATGATAAAGATTAATTGATCTCATTAACTAAATCACATAAATAGATGATGCATATAGAGATATGATCATTGAACCGACTCATCGGATAATTCCTAATGGTTAGAATTACCATAAACTGTCAATAGGATATTCTCTTGAAGAATGTGATGTAAGAACTTTCTTTGACCTGAGATCGTCATAGTAATTGACAAGTTATTTGTTGTGCTTTGATACCAGACACCTATGGCCCTAGGGCGATAGTTGAAAGGATATTGGGTACGATTAAATACTTGTAGAATTAGTGATTGATCAAGATGGAATCTGTCACCTCTTGGTAATGAGTTTAAGCTCCATGTTGTCATGAATTATAAACGACCAAACTAAGACCTTGGCCAGGGCAATTGAATGAAAGAAGAAATGAGTTTATTAGGTCATTCAATGGTTGATTATATTTGACATGAACACATAGTTGGTCGCCTATTAAGATTTGACAGTTGAACCATATCCTAGGGTGATCCAGAGCTATAAGGATAGAAGGAATTACTACATTATTCTTCTATTGGTTCTTGAGAGTAAATTGTATACTTCATGCTATCCGGTCGTTAAGAAGTGTTGCTAGACGCCACCCTTGATTAGTAATTGATATGATCAATTTACTGCCGGTTTAGTATTGAACTTATGGGGTCGCACACTAACGAGTGTTCTGATCTTTGCTAAAGGATTAATTAACTTATTATTTGATAATTAAATTAAGGAATTTAATTAGTCAAATAAATTTAGTTATTAGTCCAAATAAAATATTATTATATTCTTTGCTAGCACAAAAGATATAATTAATATTGTGAACAAATTAAACTTTTCTATTTGGAATAGAAATTAAATTATATCTCTTGGTTGAAATATATATATATGATATATATTACAAATATTTATTTATATATAAATATTAATGAAGGGTTTTTAGTAAATCCAATTCTAAATTGGATTGCTGTGAAGTCCATAAAGGACGTGCTCTACTTCCATAAACCCATTTGGAATGGGATTAAGATTTTGAATTGGATTGGCAAATTGAAAGTCCATAAAGAGGACTCGTCAGTAACGAAATATATATAGAAAATTGCATAGAAGTTAATTTGTGGAATTAAAGCTTCTTACCCTAAGTAAATCATTATCTCAACCAAATATAAAAAGAGTTTATAGGTTATGCTATATAAAGGGTGATGGAGAAAATTTGCCATAAGAATTCTTGAGAAGAAAAACACTTTGTGAAAGTGAAAGTGCAATACAAAGCCAAGAGAAAAATACAATTACAAGAAAAATGTTTCTTGTTCTTGTAACATTGAGTTGAGATTTTTGAGAAAAATTTCAGCATAATATTATGTTCAATTTGTTCACGGGTTTCATTGATCAAAGAGTTGATAGCAAGGGGCGGTCTCGGTGTGGATACGCATAGAGTCTTCGCACTATCGAAGAATTTTTTGAAATGAGACTCTCTTCACCAGGTACGTCTTAGATCCGATCTTTGACATGTAAATAAATTTTAAACACGAAAAGTTCTGCCTAGGATTGATATTGTCTTCCGCTGCGTGTTACGAACATCTATATGCAATCCTACAGTGGTATCAGAGCCGTGGTTTATTGTGTCTAAAATTTATTTACGAAATATTTTAAGATTATATTTGAAGAGTTCAAACCATAATACTTGTGTATTGTGCAATATTCAAATTGTTTGAATGTATATTAGACTGATATTATTGTGAATAAAATATGTATTCATATAAGTTAAACTATTGAGATAGTTCGTAACTTGAATTTAAAATTTTGTGTTAGATACGACGGGTATCCATAATAGGTTATTGGATTCTATTGTTATTTTTAATTGTTATTAGTTCATGAGATGTTAATTAATAATAATGTTCAAGCATGAATTATTTTTATTTGGTATATGTGATATATAAGATAAACATGTTAGAAGAATGTTGAATTTCGTTTTTGTGTCACGTGCTTGTTCGTTACATAATTTTGAACTATTTATTACATGTGATGTAAATTATTTTAGGACTAAGCATGTAGACAACTTGAACTAAATTCATCTTCTATAAAAGATTTGATCTTCATGTTATTCAAAGTTGTTTAATAACAATTCCCTCTTACTAAATTTTGAGTTCTTAAATAATAAAATATAAGATATTTTATTATAAAGCTATCCACCAAAATAAATAATTTTATTTATTTATTGTTTATAAGGAGCGGCCTGACAACCAGGAGACTTATAGTTCGAGAATATGTTAAAATTATTTATTGCATTAGATGCATGGATTGAAAGAATTATTCAATTTTTTACTAGACGCCTGGACTACCCGGGGAGTATAAAATTTAATAAGTTATTTGCTATCATGATGGTTGAACTCAACTATGCCAATAGGATCGACCTGACTACCACGGAAATATTTGACATAGAGCTATTTAAGAAAATTATATGGGGATACAATTGGTAAGAGTACCAAGGGGCTCATACATATTGTTAAAGTATTCCTTTACTCCACTAACAGAAATAAAGATTTCTTAAACTATAATGAGGGTAATAGTTTAAAATAATTAGTGGAAACATCATTTAGATAAAAGTCCATGTATTTTTTATATATGCAAATATGTTCTTATATTATTGCCTTTTCTTTTCTATGTTTTAGATTTCTCAATATGTATGTCATATCTCTTGAGACCAACAAGTTGGTAGGACCAAACTTTGATGATTGGTACAGAAATTTGAGAATTGTTCTCATGCATGAAAAACTTATTGATGTGATCGATAAGCCTGCCAAGGAAGTCCCAGACGAGGATGATGATGATGCTACCAAGATTTATCAGAAATACTTGGAAGAATGTCTTACTACTAAATGCATCATTCTCACTTCTATGAGTTCTGAACTGCAGAGGAAACATCAGGATATGAATTCAACTGCAATCATTGAACATCTTAAGAAGATGTTTGGTACACAAAGCAGGACATCTAGATACCAGCTATCTAAGGCTTTATTTGGATCCAAATTGACTGGAAACTCTCCAGTTGGACCCCATGTCAATCATATGATTGATCTTATTGAAGAACTTGAGAAGTTGGGGTGCAAACTGGGCAAAGAGCTTTCTCAAGATTTGATCTTACAGTCACTATCTGAATCCTTTTCACAATTTGTTATTAATTTCAATATGCATAAAATGGATTGTGATCTTCATGAGATGCTTAACATGCTGATTGATTATGAGAATCAACTTGCATCTGAGAAGAAGAAATGAATTGTCATGTTGGTTGGAAACTCTTCTAAGAAGAAGGGTAAGGGTAAAAGTAAACCCAAGAAAAAGTCTATTGCGCCTAAGGGTGGTGTGACCAAACCCAAAGGCAAAGAAGGCAAAGCTGACGAATCGGATGCTGTATGTTTCCATTGTAAGGAAATATGACATTGGAAGAGAAACTGCAAGGAGTATCTTGCAACTTTAAAGGACAAGAAACAAGGTAAGCCTTTGATGAAAAATGTTTTCAAAGTTTCTTTAACTACTACTATTTCTTCATTATGGGTATTAGATACTGGCAGTGGTTATAACATCTGCAATATGTTGCAGAGTTCCAAATAAGTAGAAGGTTGAAGAAAGGAGAAGTTAATCTACAAGTTGGAAATGGTGCAAAAGTTGCGGCCGTAACTGTAGGATCAATTTCTTTAATAATGCTTACGGGCAAAGTACTTATGTTGGATGATTGTTATTACGTTCCTAAATTTGTTTTGAACATAATTTCAGCTTCTATATTAGACAAACGTAGTTTTCGCATTAACATAGGCAATGGTATTTGCTCTATTTATTATGGTGATAATTTATATGTGAATGGCTATCTCCAACATGATGTTTATGTCTTACCTAATGTGAATGCTAATTCGATTATGCATGTTTCAAGTCTTAAGAGGAAAAGAGATGATCAAGTAAATCATACATACCTTTGGCATTGTAGGCTTGGTCATATTGGAGAGAAAAGAATTAACAAGTTGTACAAGGAAGGGTACCTTGACAAATATGATTTTGAATCATATCCAACTTGTGAATCTTGTCTCAAAGGAAAAATGACCAAATCTCCATTTACTGGAAGTGGAGAAAGAGCTTCTGAATTACTGGGACTAATTCATACAGATGTTTGTGGGCCCATGAAAATTCAAGCTAGAGGTGGATATTCTTACTTCATCACCTTCACTGATGATATGTCAAGATATGGATTTGTGTATCTTATGAAACATAAATCTGAATCTTTTGAAATGTTCAAAAGGTTCCGTAGTGAAGTTGAGAAACAAACTAGTAAAAGTATCAAAGTACTAAGGTATGATAGAGGTGGAGAATATCTTGGTGAAGATTTTACTGGATATCTCAAAGAGAATCGGATTCTCTCCCAGTGGACACCTCCAGGAACACCACAATACAATGGTGTGTCTGAAAGGAGAAATCGAACCTTATTAGATATGGTGAGATCTATGATGGGGTTCACTGATCTTTCAATTAATTTATGGGATATGCTTTGGAAGCAGCAACATACTTACTTAATAAAGTTCCCACTAAGTCAGTCTCTACAACACCATATGAGATATGGAAAGGACGTAATCCTAACCTCAAACACATTAAAGTTTGGGGTTGTCCAGCTTATGTTAAGAGACTACAGTCTGATAAACTTGACTCAAGATATGATAAGTGTAGGTTCATTGGGTATCCCAAGAAAACAATGGGATACTATTTCTGTCACCCTTCTGACCATAAAGTGTTTGTGGATAGAGGAGCAACCTTTATGGAAAGGAAATTTCTTTTGGAAGGAAATTATAGTGGAGAAGTAGAACTTGATGAAGTTCAAGAAATTAATGACTCAACACAAAATCAAGGTCACGAGACACAAGTTGAAGAACCTTTATTTAATGTTTTGAAGTTGACAAGGAAGTTGCAACTTCAACGGTTGACGTTCAAGAACTAAATGTAGCTTAAGAACAGGTTAATGAACCAGTTCCAAATCAAATTGAACAACAACTAAATCCAGCATAAGGTGAACAAGTTGTACAAACACCTCTTAGAAGGTCTACACGAGAACGTCATGTACCAACTAGATTAAATCCAATGGTACAAGATGATGTATCAAATGCGGTTAGTCATAATGATGATGGCCATAAGACCTAGGAAGAGGTGATACAAGGTTCTGACTATAAGAAATGGCAAAAATCCATAAAATCCGAAATGGAATCCATGAAGGAAAATGAAGTATGGACTTTAGTTAAACCTTCAAATGATATAAAACCTATATTGGAATATTTGCTTTAACAAGATAATTGAAAGGTTTAATTTTGTTAGATGCGAAAAAGAACCTTGTGTGTACAAAAGGGTTAGTGGGAGCATAATTATATTCTTAATATTGTATGTTGATGATATATTGCTCATAGGGAATGACATACCGGCATTGCAAAGTACCAAGATTTGGCTATTTGAACAGTTATCCATGAAAGACTTGGGAGAAACAGCTTATATATTAGGAATAAAGATCTATAGAGATAGATCTAGGAAGCTGCTTGGACTTTTCCAGTCTTTGTACATTGATACCATCTTAAAGAGGTATAACATAGATAATTCCAAAAGGGGCTATCTACCAATAGGCACTGGAATTACTCTCAGCAGGGAGGATTGTCCTAAAACACCTGAAGAGAGAGACAACACATGAGTAGAATCTAATACGCTAGTGTAGTGGGAGCTATTATGTATACCATGACATGTACACGTCCTGATGTGGCTTATGCACTTGGAGTGACTAGCCGATATTAGGCAAATCCTGGTGAGGAACATTGGAAGGTGGTGAAGACCATTCTTAAGTACTTAAGAAGGACTAAAGACCAATTCCTCATCTATGGAGAATCTGAGTTGAACCTTAAAGGTTATACTGATGCAAGTTTCTCTTCAGATAGAGACGATAGCAAATCTATTTCTGGTTATGTATTCACCTTAAATGGTGGTGCGATGAGTTGAAAAAGTTCCAAACAAGATACAGTAGCTGATTCAGTGACTGAAGCGGAATATATAGCAGCTAGTGAAGCTGCTAAGGAAGCTGTATGGATGGAAAAGTTCTTAACTGAACTTGGTGTGGTTCCTTCAATAGAAGGTGTAGTTCTATTGTTGTTTGACAATACTGGAGTTATTACTCAAGCAAAGGAACCAATATCACACTAGAAATCCAAACGCGTTCTGCGAAGGTATTACTTCATAAGAGAAATCTGAGAAATTCTAGAGAATGTTTGCTATCCTGAAATTTTATTGTCTTTTCTGAGTGATAAGGAGAGAAAAAAAATTGGGTCAAAAGAAAATGTTCCTTGGTTCGCCCTTCCAGGCTTGGCTCCAGTCTCTACGGGCTCAGCAACAACTTCTTGGGCTGGGCCACCAGCTTGAGGCTGCTTCGGTAGAACCTTCTACTTTACCAAGTCAAAAGTTTAAGCTGGGACACCACGTCGATTAACTTTGCCTAAGCTAAATACAAGAAAAGATAAGAAGAGATGCGTCCGCCCCCTATATATCTGATACCTTCTCCTACAATGAAACTAATAACCCCGGAGACGTTGAGATTCAAAAGGTAAATAGAAAATGCTTCAGACCCATTCACTAAAGCTTTTAGTGCAAAAGAGTTTGACAAGCACTAGTGAAAATTGGGAATGAAGTACAAGAGCTATTGGCTCTAGTGCAAGTGAGAGATTGTTAGGGATATAGTAGATATGCCCTAGATCCAATATCATATTTGATGATTTGAACATATTTTTGTGAACGTTGTATAAAATATATGGCATCTGATATTCTTTTATCATTATTATTAATTGCTTGATTAATTTGATAAGGTCCTTGATTAAATTTTGAGACTTGTTATCGTGATGGAGATCATGATAATGAGAGTAAAGTTTCTTATAATTTAATCTCAATTTTGTTCTTGATCGTAGGATTATTATTTTGGACATTAATAATCCGGTTAGATCAATATTTATGTGATCGTCTTTATATGATAAAGATTAGTTGATCTCATTAACTAAATCCCATAAATAGATGATGCATATAGAGATATGATCATTGAACCGACTCATCGGATAATTCCTAATGGTTAGAATTACCATAAACTATCAATAGGATATTCTCTTGAAGAATGTGATGTAAGAACTTCCTTTGACCTGAGATCGTCATAGTAATTGACAAGTTATTTGTTGTGATTTGATACCATACACCTATGGCCCTATGGCGATAGTTGAAGGATATTGGGTACGATTAAATACTTGTAGAATTAGTGATTGATCAAGATGGAATCTGTCAGCTCTTGGTAATGAGTTTAAGCTCCATGTTGTCATGAATTATAAACGACCAAACTAAGACATTGGCCAGCGCAATTGAATGAAAGAAGAAATGAGTTTCTTAGGTCATTCAATGGTTGATTATATTTGACATGAACACATAGTTGGTCGCCTATTAGGATTTGACAGTTGAACCATATCCTAGGGTGATCCAGAGCTATAAGGATAGAAGGAATTACTACATTATTCTTCTACTGGTTCTTGAGAGTAAATTGTATACTTCATGCTATCCGGTCGTTAAGGAGTGTTGCTAGACGCCACCCTTGATTAGTATATTGATGTGATCAATTTACTACCGGTTTAGTATTGAACCTATGGGGTCGCACACTAACGAGTGTTCTGATCTTTGCTAAAGGATTAATTAACTTATTATTTGATAATTAAATTAAGGAATTTAATTAGTCAAATAAATTTAGTTATTAGTCCAAATAAAATATTATTATATTCTTTGCTAGCACAGAGGATATAATTAATATTGTGAACAAATTAAACTTTTCTATTTGGAATAGAAATTAAATTATATTTCTTGGTTGAAATATATATATGATATATATTACAAATATTTATTTATATATAAATATGAAGGGTTTTTAGTAAATCCAATTCTAAATTGGATTGCTGGGAAGTCCATAAAGGACGTGCGCTACTTCCATAAACCCATTTGGAATGGGATTAAGATTTTGAATTGGATTGGCAAATTGAAAGTCCATAAAGAGGACTCGTCAGTAACGAAATATATATAGAAAATTGCATAGAAGTTAATTTGTGGAATTAAAGCTTTTTACCCTAAGTAAATCATTACCTCAGCCAAATATAAAAAGGATTTATAGGTGATGCTATATAAAGGGTTATGGAGAAAATTTGCCATAAGAATTCTTGAGAAGAAAAACACTTTGTGAAAGTGAAAGTGCAATACAAAGCCAAGAGAGAAATACAATTACAAGAAAAATGTTTCTTGTTCTTGTAACATTGAGTTGAGAATTTTGAGAAAAATTTCAGCACAATATTATGTTCAATTTGTTTACGGGTTTCATTGATCAAAGAGTTGATAGCAAGAGTTGGTCTCGGTGTGGATACGCATAGAGTCTTCGCACTATCGAAGAATTTTTTGAAACGAGACTCTCTTCACCGGGTACGTCTTAGATCCGATCTTTGACATGTAAATAAATTTTAAACACGAAAAGTTCTACCTAAGACTGATATTGTCTTCCACTGCGTGTTACGAACATCTATATGTAATCCTACGATAATACATAGTCATAATAGTAATTAAGCCATTATCGTTCGATTTTAGCTACTGGATTTACATTGACACTATAAAAACATATACTACTATTTAAGTCAAAGATAAGAAGGGAACAAATATTCCTGTATATATAGTGAAAAATATTTTAGTTTTATCTTCTTCTTTTTTTTTTTCACCCAGTATCCGGTACTCATATTGGGGCTCGACTAATTCGGATTCGCGCCAGAAAATCTCACATTGGGGGTAAAGCGCTCCCTAATACAGGAGGCTCCATACCCAGGGTCTCGAACTCGAGACCTCCGATTAAGGATGAAGGAGTACTTATCACTCCACCACAACCCTTGTTGATCTAGTTTTATCATTAGTTGTACTTTAAGCCTATGCATACTCTTGTCATTATCATATTTTTCTTTCAACATAAAATAGCTCTAACTTGAAATATAATGAAGGGTAGTTTTAAATCATAGTCTAAAGTTTAAAGATAAATTTGGACGTTTATCTCAAATTATTTTGACACATAAAATCTCCATTCAATCCACCCTGGAGCTCCATTAAAATGATAAGCAAATATGAGATAGTTAACTAACGACAAGATATAAAGGACCCTATAGTATAATACAGGATAAACTGGAGATAATTATTTGGTACATTAGATGAATAATTTTTGAATTTTTTTCCTAAGTTATACTCATTGACAAGATAAATAACTTTTTACGATAGAGAATTATGAAGTTGACTTTAAATAATTTTAAGCACTTCCATTTAGGGTTTAGTATTAATTTAAATAATTCTTATGCCACATGATAAAATTGAGGCAATACTTTCGATCCCCTCCTATATATACCTCTCACCCTTACTTCTCTCTCCGTTCAGTCTTTTCAAATAAGCATAATTAACTCTTTCCTTCATCCATTCATATGCTTTAATATATTTTACTGGAAGCGTAGTGGAGCATATAACCAGAATAATGGGCATATGCAGTTCCAACGAATCCAAATCAGTTACTACTGTCAAATTAATACTACATGACGGAAGGTTACAAGAGTTCTCTTATCCAGTGAAGGCTTCATACTTGTTACAAAATGACCCTACAATCTTTATTTGTAACTCCGACGAAATGGATTTCGGAGATGTAGTTTCTGCCATAAGTGAAGAAGAGGAGCTTCAACTAGGTCAACTATATTTTGCTTTGCCTTTGAGCCGACTGAAACGTAGGCTTAAGGCTGAGGAAATGGCTGCATTAGCTGTGAAGGCTAGTTCTGCGTTAAATAATAATAATGGTAAAGGCGAGAAATGTTTAATTCTATTTGAAAAAGGTGGTGGAAATTTTTCCAAGAAAGTGGTGGATGACAGTGGTTCTAGAGGGAGAAACAATCGGGGTGGCGGCGCCAGGAGAAAGAAGTTCACGGCGAAGTTGAGTGCAATCAATGAGTAGGAGTAGGAAAAAAAAAAAGAATCTCAAACATGTGTGGTGTACCACTATTTTGCGCGTACCTCGACTATTGAATAACTTTGACCATGAAGATTATTTAGATAGATAAAGAAATTAATTGAAGTAACATTTTTTTATCGCTTGTGAGATTTGAATTCTGATCTTTGAGTAGTTTTTACTCACTTTATTAACGATTACGACACATCATGGGGTTTATATGTAGAAGGGGTACTATCTGAAGAAGCGAACTGTTCATTTTGAGATGTAAATAGTAGGTTTTGTAAAAGATCTTGAGGTTATTATTCGTCTAGTTAAGATGCTGCTGGTTCAAAATATGGCGTTTGCTTGTTTTTGGTTATTATCTACTGTCAGCCAATAGAGCGGTTGTATCGCAATTTTACCCCTAAGAGGTTTTCATTATTGGCAAAGACGAAGACGGATCCAAGATTTAAACTTTATTAGTTCAGATTTACAGTTTTACCATATCTCGTCTGATTTAATTAATAAGTTCAAAATTTATTATTTATACATATTTAATGAAAGTTTGGAAAAAAATATAAAGTATAAGTAAAAGTTATGGATTCAATTGAACTCATATATTCCATGCTGGATGTGCCTCCGGTAGAAGATAATTACAATCATATATAGTAGTGATAATTGCTCTGCTTGATTTACTATCAATTACGACACATGCCAATAATAGCGTAAAATTATGAAAATCTTTAAGCTGTAAGTGATAATATGGCGATGCATAACAACATTCTGACCATTAAAACAGAGGAAGAGTAGAACAGAATTAGTCCGTAGTAAATATATGAGAGCAAGCTAACAATGTAGTCATGTTTCGGAATTAAAAAGAAGATCCACTTATGCTAATAAACAGTATGAATTAAAGTAAAAAATATTGTGGGGTCATGGAAAAGAAGTATGAATGGCCACTAGCATGCAACTTGCAGGTGGGATGGAGAAAGAAAATAGTCTTGTAATTACACAGCAAAATAACTTATAGCCCGTTTGGCCTAAAAAAAAAAAGTACTTTTTGGTGAGAAGTAGTTAGTGTTTGGTTAATTAATTTGAAAAGCACTTTTAAGCATTAATTAGTATTTGACCAATCTTTTGAAACTGCTTCTAAGTGTATTTTTCTCAAAAGTGTTTCTCAGAAAAGTATTTTTGGAGAGAAACTACCTTTTTCTGCTTCTCCAATTTTTCTCAAAAGCACTTTTTTTCCATCCAAAAACTTGACCAAACACTTCAATTTTTGGCCAAAAGTATTTTTGGCAAAAAAAAAACACTTTTGGCCCAAAAGAAAAACTTAGCCCAACAGGCTATTAATCAGGTGAACTTGCTTGCAATATGTCCCCTTCAACGAGAAGAGGTGGAAGTGGACAAGGAGTGGGGGACAAACACTCGGGACTTCCCTTCCCATCAATAACAACAACAAACACAGTAGTTTGACTTTCCTTCCTAAATAATAATAATTAAAAAAAAGGCAGGCGTATTTTATTCTTCCACTAATTTAAAGAAGATATATAGTCAAAATTAAAGTTACAGCTATAGAAATGCGGGTATTGTGAAGATCGACAATATTTCGTCTATTATGATTAATTAAGCAAGATACTTTAGGGAGATTGGTTGCAAAAATCTTTCTAAAATGATGCCTTAGCACTCACACCACTATGATGACTAGGGGTGTTCATGATTTGGTTTGGATCGATTTTTCCCTAAAAAGAAACCAAACCAAGTAAGTCAGTTTTTAAAATATTAGAACCAAACCAAACTAATTAAGTCGGTTTTTCTCGATTCAGTTTATGTCGATTTGTTCGGTTATTTGTCGGTTTTTTCTTAAATATAAGACATACACTACCAAACACATATTCCGGCAACCACATTTTCAACGTGACACTATCAAATAATTGCCCTTTGAGAAATCTATTATTTACTAAAATATATTGATGATAATTGAATCAAATAGTGATGAATAATTTAAGGACTCAATTAAATTATATTTTTTTAACATGAAATGGATTCTTATACTTAACAAGAGAAAACTACCAATCAAACTAGAATATAAAGATAAAGAATTGTACTAAAAGTGCAAACGATTAACATTCACCATAAAATTTTTGAAACTTTGTATAAATATATACATATATATAAGTGTAATAATAAATTTGAAATAGCTACTCCTATAGTCGGTTTGGTTCGGTTATTTTTGATTAAAACCAAAACCAAACCAAACCAAAAAGTATGAGTTTTTTGGTTCGATTTTTCGGATTTTTATGAACACCCTAATGATGACTATCGTCGGTTGTTTTTCACAAAGACTTGTTGTCAACGGAACAAGCACACTTGAACACCACATAAAATTAAAGTTATATGTTATGTTGTAAATGGATGAATCACTCCCGGGAACAAATAATTTGTTGATTCTTTTTCAATTGGTTGAACCCTTTGTGTAATGACTATAAGTCGATGAAGAAATAATTCTTTTGCACTTTATTAATACGAAGTCAAAGCCATTCCTTACACTACTGGACAGCAGGCATGCGTTTCATACATGCTGTACAAATTAAAGGAGTCAGTGAGCAGTTTAAATCAAAGCTTGTAAACTAGTGTACCTTGGGACAAACAAATCAATATGAATCGGACAATGTACAACCTTTAATTGGATCCCCTAAGTTTAATAATTTACATAGGATTCAGCTCTTAGGCTGAGTTGGCCTCTATGCCTACTGTACTGGCTTTTTTTTTAAATATATGGGTACCTCACTTTAGTATTGAGTTTGTACTTTGCTTTGTCTCTTTGTTTAAAGAAGCATTAAGGTCCATTTACTCTTCCATTGCGTGGTTACAGGACCACTGAGTCTGATCATCTTAGCATTAGATATCTGTAATTTTCATTATATTAAATTTAAATACAATCATTCAACCTAAAAAGGAAAAAGTTATAGACGTACGTTATTCTTCTTTTTACAAACAAAAAATAGATGAGCTAGTTTGACTCGGCACCAAGTTTAAGAAAGAAGAAGATTTTGGAAACTAGTGGTTTTAAAAGCTCTGGGGGCCATGATATTTTTGTGGTTACAAAAGCTTTTTATTAAGGATAAAATGAAGAGTTTAAAATTTAATTATTTTCAAATTTAAAAATATGTCATTTATTTTGGAACATATTACTAAAAAAGAAAGTAGTTCATCTAATTTGAAACGAATATGACAAATTTTGAATTTTAAATAAGACGGTCACAACTCACACGATCCATCAACGTCTCGAATAATTATATCGTCCAAAGACAAAGAGCGAGGGCAATATAATGGAGTTGAACCAATACAAAAAGAACTAGCTTTTAATTAATAATATAAATCAATATACAAGGTCCAAGAATAATCATGAGTTGTGTTTTAGTGCCGGATAGTGCAACTTGTAGGATTTAGTTGTTGAATTGAACTGAAACCTTTGATAGTGCAAAAACATGAGCGGTCTGTGGAAAAGTGAAGCTTTCTGATATTTTACTAGAACAGTTGAAAGTATGTGCATAGCCATATATTGGATAAGAACGCCAAACAATGTTTGAACCTCTGGATCGATGTCATCATCTATGCGAGCTAGTTATGGGCCTGTAATTGATGAGTTCAAGTGTATTTAATATTTTCAATCTCGGTGTATACAAAGAAAAACACAAAGTTTCTACACATTCATATTAGCATATTTTATGTCATGTACCAAAGGTTGATACCTTATTTATTTTAAATAAATAGGCAAAATACATAAATAGCCACCTGACCTCTACCCCAAATTCCTGTTACATATTTTTTGAGGACGAATATCATATTACACACGCAACCTTTCAAAATTGTGTCTAGTACACACTATTTTTCTATTGACCAATTCTTCAGAATATGTGTAATGTCACGCACCAATAACATTGTGACACGTTAAGAAAATAAAAATAAAATACTCAAATATCTCTTGACCAGTTTCTTTTTTCTCGTTTCTTCTCTTTCACAAGAAAATCAGAGGCACCACCATACTTCCATTCTTCTCTTTCTTTGAAGGCCCAATTTCTTCATCATCGTTGTTCTTCTTTATCACTATTTCTCCTTGCTTTAAAACTTCGTCACCATTTTCCGGTTTCTAGGTTTTGTTTGTTTTGTTTGCTATGAAAACACCATTTTTACCGATGGGTGTTGCCACTCTAATAGTGGCCGGAAAATGGAGGTCACCATCGTTTGCATTTTTTAACCAAACGAGACCAGATCTGAACGAAGAACCACCAACTTGCCGGAAAGATTTGAGAGCTCTACCCAGTCGGAGAAGATTGACCTCGTCAGCCATACTCTAACAGTGAAAACAAACTGGAGGTCTCTACGTTGCTTGAGGTCGCCGCCGCCGCCGTTATGAGTTATGATCGGAATATACTTAAGGAGGTGAAAGGGGGAGGAGATGGCTGATGGGAGGCGTGGGAGAGAAAAGGGATATGTGATTGTCGCCGGATTCCCAAAACGGCTAGGACTCCAACTAGGGAAGAAGGGCCTGGATATTTTTCTTTTCTTTTAACTAAAAATTTAAGAAAATTAAGGATAAAAAAAATAAGATTTAGACACGTGTAATTATATAAGGATTTGGACATATAATGCATAAGTTTCACGCGCTCATGATTTTTTGTTAAGCACGTGTATGCCATCTGACATAAGAGGTGTGTACTAGACACAATTTCGAAAGGTTGCGCGTGTAAAATGATATTCGTCCTCAGAAAGTGTGTAACAGGGATTTGGGATATAGGTTAGGTGGCTACTTATGTAGTTTGCCTAAATAAATACTCTTTTAAAAAATTATATTCTATAAATACCTTTTAATTTTTATAGCCAAATATCTATTTGTGGTACCCTTAAATCATAAAATACGCTTTGTATTATTTTCCTCTCTCATTCTTTCAGATTTTTCTCCACCTTCTCTTTCTCTCAATTAAGTCGTTTTTAATTCTGTTGAATTTTTCAGAAGACGAAACTTGCTCCGACGACTGAGTTGGAGATGGCGGAGAGAGAAAAGCAGCGACGTCGCGGAGGTGGTGGGAGAAAGTTTGGGAAATTGCTGAAAAATCTTCTTTTATTCTAGAGGTTCGAAATCTGCTGTCGACGAGACGACATTAGGGTTATTCTTTAACAAAGACGACGGAGTTTGGGGCTGAGCAACTTGAAGAGTCTATTACCTTTTTTTTCATTGTATTTCAATGTATCTCGATGTATTCTATGTATTTCATTGTATTCATTGTCTTGTTTTTCATTGTATTTCAATGTATCTCGTTGTATTCCATGTATTTCATTGTGTTCACTGTCTCGGTATATTCCATAAATGTATTCGTAATATTTTTTTTAAATTAATATAATTTATGTATTCAGATTTATAATTGAGTTTGTTGAGTTATATTAGATGTCTATTATGTTAATTGATTTACTTCCCATTGAAAAACAGCTGAATAGATAATGAATTGCGCTATTTACGTTACTATATTCACAAATACATATCATAAATACAGTCGAATACAATAATATGTCTAGCTGTAATCCCCTGTTTCACGCCGTGAATACAGTCGGATACAATAATCTGTCTAGTTGTAATCCCTTATTTCACGCCGAGAAATGAATACGGTAGCTTAAATACATCTAAATTTTTTGAAAACATAGCTATAGGAAATAATATAGTAAATGGTAGTTACAACTAGCTAATAACCACTAAACAATAGTGGTTTGTGAAAATTTGTCTTCATATTACGGACCCGTTGGGCCATAGATTTTGCCAACATAAACTTGAGTTTTATTTGGCAAACACATGTTTGTCCATAGATTTTGCTTATATTTTGGCAAAATCCCAAATCCCAAAACCAGCTCAATAGTTGGTTTTGGGTCAAATCTCTAATAATACACATATTTTTCCAAAATAAATTTGGAAAATATGCTTTGAAAAGGTATGTCAAAACATATTTTCATCTTCAAGCTAAACTTCACCAAAAACAGATTTTTCAAAACAAATTTGAAAATTTATGGCCAAACGCTAGCTAAGTTGTAATAGTTTTAAAATAAAAAATTTAAAATTTAAAAGTTAAATTCATTAAATTTATAACTTTGATTTGCCTATATTATCTTCAACAAACTCAGTAATGAAAATTGGAGGATGGCGGGATTACGTTCTGTTTAAAATATCTTATTCCCACCATAAAGTAAACATTTAATTACAACGGTGTGGCGTTAGGGCACCTTAAAATCAGACAAAAGTAGCACTTTTGTACTTAGTGAAAACTAGTAGGAGTATAAAATCTTTCAGGGGATAACAGAACGTCAAGGAAACTGCTATCGTTAGAAGCGGAACTTGGATTTAAAATTTATGAGTTCAATTTTAAGGTTTTAATATTGAATCCACTGTATTTTTAAAGTTATGGGTTCAGGCCTGCCATTGATTGCAATTTTAATAAACTTTTACACATAAATTTGTGCTCCACGTTAAAAGTATTGGGCCCCAGACTATTGACTTTGTAAAACTTGAAATGGTTTTTAAAGCTGTAATCGAAATACTTGAGAATCTAAACTTTTTTGGGTTAGAACTTAGCTAGTTTAACTACACTAGGAATATAAAAAAGTTTACACTGTGAGCTTATATAACTTACTGAAATTAACTTCTACACTAAAATAGTGTACATTATCAGGGGTCATGTAAAAAATAACAACCAGTGTCTACTCATAATAAATGAAACTAATTGCCTGTAAAATAAGTAAAGTGATCTCTTATGATAGATTAAATTATGTTGATAATGTAAAAGTTGTTTATACATTATGTTAATAAATGAATTTAAACCCCCTTCATTGAAAAGTACACTGTATATATAATAAATAATAAATCCCTTGGTGAAAAATCGTGCTTCCACTGTACAGAAGTTTTAGCGACGAGCTAAAATAAGAAACAAAGATGATGTTGATGACATGGGCCTGTATAAGTGTAGTAGCCAATTAGGAAGACTTGGAAACAGACAATTTCGTCAATGTTGACACAGCTATGATGCCAAAATGGTTGAAAAAACTATCATGACGAGCTAATTGGTTCCGACAAGACGTGGGCATTATCAGCCATTAGCCCATTAGGTGGTCCTTCCTATTTTCATACCTAAAAGCTAAAAGGTTTATATACTACGTACAAATGAACTGACCTCTCAATTGGGCATCTAATTTGATTTGTCATATTAATTGGGCATGTTTGTTACCCTTGTGCATATTATCAAATCAAAAGTTTGTCTTCCATTTCTCCATCCCTTATTTTCTTTTTCTCTCTCCAAGACTCTCCACATTTACATTACCCTAAAAGCAAGATTTTAATTTTATGCTTTGATAATGTAAACTTTTTGATAATTTATAGGTATTGTCGATAGCGATCATGAGTTATAACTTATAACGTAACTACGGTCTACACTATCTCTCACTGAATAGACTGACTCATCACTTCTCTTATTTTCATGCATAACAGACTATACTGAACTCAAGGCCTGGTCTTGTGATAGCATTCACCGACTAGAGCCCCACATTGTTCATGACAGCGTGTCACATTTTCTTGAAATATATCATCCACGCCCAAGACATACTGAAGAAGAAATGTAGCTTGCTAAAAACAGTTACACTTCTCTAATTAATTCTTGTATCTCAATTTGTTAGATGCATTTCCGATTCAAGAGTCAACCTTATCAATTCTGACCGTTAATGTGGACGCAGAATCTTTGATTTTTTTTAAATAAAATTTAAATATTTGAAAAATATATCAAAAGTACTATAACGAATTCAAATTATTTAAAAGACATATGAAAAATCATGTTAAAAAATGAAGCTAATTTGGCCCTCAAAGTCCAAAATGCGTCTAGGAATTGAGATGGAGAAAGTAGTATAGAAATATTATTGTCAACATATATAACTTACAATATAATTATTGTTGTTTATTATTATAAAATTGGGTCGCCCTTCTTCAGAACTGCCCTAATGGACTCATTAAATAACAGCAGGACAAATTGGGCTTCATGATTGAACCGTCCAACATAACTAAAAGGCCTTGGCATGGATCTTTACACAAATAGCCAGTCATATTCATTAGTATTTATTTTTGAGCAATTTATGCTATATACCTACTAAAGACAAACTAATTACCCGTTTTTACCTACTCTCAAAATATTTACACTATACACCTAGCCGACCAAATATATTTATCCGTATACCCATTTTTCTTATTTATTCCTCAACTGCAACTATGCAATTTAAAGTTGCCTTGTACCTTTTTTCAGTATTTTTCTTTTCCCTTTCTCTTTCTTCACTTTCTTTAATTGGATTATATCCCTCCGTATAATCTCTGATCAATCCACTTTTTCCATCCTATTTTTTTCATGTATTCTAGAAACACAAAGCTAGAAAGTAAATCTATAAAAAAAAAATAGAGTTTCAATAGTTTCTTCTCAAAAGTCTTAATCTC